>JAWHQI010002188.1:0-42899 GCA_033032865.1 Dactylorhiza incarnata | reverse complement strand
TTTTTTCATCTTAATATTTTAATTACGTCGTCATATCAAAAAATAAAAGTATGTTTTGTTTAAATGTCTCTCAGAAAATAAAGTGGAGGGCAAGGTAAAAGATGTTATTAATGATGACACAACAAACACCAAAGAGTTCGAATTTTTTCGGCGTCACGGCTAATGAGCAACAAGCTTCACCTCCTCCAACGCCGACATGTGCCGATGCAAACGACGACTACTTCGTTAACTTGTCATTTAATTTCTCTAGTGTTCCAGATATTTTCAAGCCCTATTGAGTGAAGAAATTTTATCCTGACAATGTCATTTCTAATCTTCGAAATGTAATGTATCCAGACAATGTTGGTACATGTATGCACCATTGTTTGCTAATACCCAACTTGCCATGTTATGAATTTATCAGCTAATTATCATAAATTTCTCTAAAAATCTTGCAGTATATCTCTGTAAAAAGTCTCTACCAAAGCAGATACAGAGCAGATACTTCAAAGCAGATACATATTAATCAACAAGCACATGACACATTCTTCATAAATGAAAAAAAAATATTGATGGCTTAGTTTTATCAGCGAGACCTCAAGACAATTGAATATGAATATCATCTTGACATCTTAGAAATATCATCGAGACCTCAAGACGATATAGAGAATATCGTCTTGATGACTTATTCTTGTCGTCGAGACCTCACGCGATATAGAGAATATCGTCTCGAGGGTTTAGTCTTGTCGTCAAGACAACAAGCCGATAAAATTGTTTATCGACTTGATGCTGACAGCATGTCGATTTGATCGACTAGAAGATAGTGTTGCCTTGATGAAGGCATGTCGACTTGAGTGCTACCGCCAATGGTAGCCATTACCGTCACACGATAGCTTACAGACAGACAATGCGACACAGTTTTTCCTTGTTGACAGTGCCTTTCAGCTTATCCCAAGAGTGAGATGTGCCGTTTGGCCACTAGGAGGACACATGACATTGGGTTGTCTTCCCAAAGCATGGAGAATGCTTTCCCGTGACTTCCAAGCCATGGCCAAACCCCCTTTATGGAAAACCCTATTCCAAATTCTCCCCACTCTTATTTTCTCCGCATCTCCTTCCATACACCCAAGCAGGAGAACTTTCCCAGCCATTTTCTAAGAAACTAAGCTCGGAAGGAGTATTCGGAGCTAGGCCGACCACCCAAGCTTTTCACCATGCCACCAAGGAGGAACACTCGATCCATGGCCCTGAATCAGGTGACTCCCCCCCCCTCACTCTCCCTTAGTGCTAGATCTTTAGATAAAAATAGGAGAGACATTTAGCTCAAAAGAGCTTGATTCCAGTGAGATTTATGGAGAAATTCGTGAGGAGAGATCATACTAGAACTTCCGTTCTAGGGCATCGTTTGCCGTGAAAATATCTTCAATCAACTCATCTCTCCAATATGAAACTGCAAGACTTGATCTCGTATAAGAATGGTGGTCAAATGTCTCAGGTATATTTGTAACAAGCTGGACGCGAACGATATATATGCTCCATTTTGAATGTTAGATGGGGGAATGTTAGATGTTTTACATTTATTTTATCTTAGTCCAACATTGGGTGTATAGAGAATAGTTGTTTCCAAATGAACATATGGAAGTTGAAAATCTTCATGAAAAATTGTCGGTCTTTGTAAATTCTAGTTCCTCTTACTCAATTCCCCACTGTCATGTACTCTTTTTCTATCATTATATCTTATTAGAAGCTAAATAGATACCTAATTGTAATAAATTCTAAATATTTTGGATTAATTATTCATATGAATGATGATATAATCTCTAGAATCTAAGTTGAGTAGTTAATATTATGAAGTGTCCAGAGAGTACTAGGAAATAAGAGGATATCATGGAGATTTAGAGGTAAATTTTATAATACTGTAATTGTCCCGGTAAAACTGAGGGTTGAACAGTAAAAACTATTGTTGATAGTTATTTTGAGTGTGACAAAATGAGGATGGTAAGATGGATGTGTGACTAAACCAACAGATAAATAAATGAATGATTATACCAGGGAAACAATGAGAGCGACATTTACAACATACAACATAATAGAAGATAAATTTTGTTGGTTTGGGCATGGAGAACTCATGCTAGAATGTGCACAGATTAATTAGACTAGTATATAAAGATTGTGTCAATGGATTGGGTAGGAGATGGGGTAAAACCATGAAAGCATGCTTTCATGATGGCTTACTTAGTTTAAAGGCTTAACACCACACTTGTTAAGAATGAAAAATGAGGATTCATACATCTGACCTCAAAATGTCAGGATGAGGCTATTGTTGATGATGATTTATGGAAGTGTTTCTTGTTATTCTTGATGCAACTGTTTGTTTAATGCCATTTATCAAGCTAATATTGGTTGTTTTTCTTCGTTGTGGTGTTAGCGATATAACATAGAACAATTCTACATTATGTTGTACTTTTGACTTCCATGCGTAATGGTTTCTATAAATATCCTGCAGGTGGTCAAAGTGCCAGGTAGCTTTGAAATTCCAGTTGTTGCACAAAAACTTGGAAAGTCAGGAGCTTATGATGCAGTTTTATGCATAGGAGCTGTGGTAAACTTCTTTCATCGTCTGACATCTGTAAAATAAGTGATATATCAATGCACTCATTATAGTATTTTTTTTCATTTTACTTGGACTATTACGTATGTGATTATGTGGTTATATCTTTTGGCTCATATTGGTATCCTGTTAAAAATGTTGGTTATTTTGACTAAGGTTTCATAACCGTATGCAAGCGATGTCTGTGTTAATTAGAATAGGTTGATGGAATTGAGCATTAAATTTGTTCTTGGCCTGATATAAGAAAAGTTAATGCTTATTGAAACTTCATTTAATATCTATTTGTCCGGCAAAGTTCTTATATCATATCTGGACCTTTCACTATATATATCTTACTAGATGAACGGGCACGGGTCCCCCTGTGTACCATGATGCAATTTTCCCCACATATAGAGACTTCTTTTCTTAATTGGTCGACATGTCAGTGGGCTATTGGGCCTAGCTAGACTTCTTTGATATTGTGCTAGAATCTGCATGTGACCTAAAACCAATTGGTTGTAGGTACAAAGGTTCAAGATCTATTGTAAATACATGAGGGTGCATGAGTTTCTCGATATTGAACTAAATTCTCCACTTTAATATTAAAAGTTCATAGCCATTCCTATTCTATTTTGCAAAAGTGTTGGATGCATAGATAAATGCTGACATACTCACTCTAGATGAAACTTTCTCTAAAACTGTGATCATATTATTGAGGTCTCTGATTAATGAAATCTTATCATGCTTACCACCCACAGATACAGTTATGAATTTATTAAGTCTCCAAAACAACCCAATCAATATCCGCAGTCTCCGCTTTCTCATTTCCAAGTAATCTTGTTCTAAAGTTCGCCTTTTGAAAAAGAACTTATATTTCTTGTAGTTTCATGTGGTGTAAGGATCATTGAAATGTTGTTGAGTATTTTGTTTGTTGTAACTAGCCTATGCACGGGTCTCACGTGTACGTTGTGCGGCTGCCACAATACCCAGGCTCTACTCAGTGTCCCCTGCAAAATCATTTTTTTGCCACAGCGAGCGTTAAGCAACAGCCTAGTACTGTCACCACCACACAATACCCACATGAATGCATTTCAGTTATATTAAATTATATAATTGTAATATATAGTTTAATTCTTTTATTTATTATCATATTATATTATTATATATAATATTTGTAAATAAGTATGTGATTATGCGAAAATAATAATAGGAATAAAATTGAAAATAGAAAAACAACCCAACATGGTCGATTTCTTCAATACATAGTGTAGATTATGATTGTAGGCAAAAATATCTAGAAGTTATATTGTTTTAAGAGATCGGCCAATCCAAAATCATTGTATATCAAGCCAACCATTGTTCCAATCCCATAATATTTGATTTTTTTACATCAAATCTTTTTGATGCACTGTAGGCTATGAATCGTGCCGGAGGTAAATCTGGAAATAAGGGCGCCGAGGCTGCCTTAACCGCTGTAAGCTTGACTTCTCATGCCACTTGCACCGCTAGTATTTTCTGTGTGATTATTAATAATAACTTGTTCAGTTCTTCATTTCGGCTATAGATTGAGATGGCATCGTTGTTTCAACAGCATTTGAAGAAATAATACGCGCAATTTTCAGCATCGAAGAATCTAGTCGCGAGTTTGCTTATTCAATAATTGCAGGGTTTTTATCGCCCGTTGCTTTTCCTTTTTCCCTTTAGTTTTTTTGGGAGAGTTTTGTAGATTTTCTTTAGGGTCTGTTTGGTTGGATGTAATTGGGGCTTCGGAATTGAAATTGGAAGTTTAATTTCAATAAAAATGACTTTCAATTTTAATTTTAGGGCACCAATTCCGTCAAAATGAACAGACCCTTGGTCGTTTTGCTCCAAGAGATTTGAATTTGGCTGACACTGTCAGTCTTCATGCCATTCATTATTTTTGAATAATTTAAGCAAAAATTGTTCCAGTTTGTTATTATACTGACTAGTGAGTTGAGAGGAAGTGCTAATTCTTGGTGTAAGTTTTTGGATATACTGATCTATTTTAAACCCTAAATTTATTCATTTATACAAACTTGATGGATTTACAAATTAAGAGGTTTGTAATGATCAGTTTTATCTGAAATTTGTTCTAATTGTTTTTAGCAGTGGTTTTGAGTTTGATGAAAGCAAAATTATGGCGTTTAAAAAATGTTTAACTTGTGTTGTTATTTATGCAGACTGTATTAAAGAGAGAACAAATATCAAAAGTAGCATATTTGAAAATTAAATGAAATAGAAATATAAAGTAGGGTAAAAAAGCACAAATTGAGTGTAGATTAGAAATAACCTCAAGTAATCATATTTGAGCTAACTCGCTCGTATTGAACCCTCACTAGCTTTAATATGACGAAGGTAAGGAAAAAACATTGTTGAGGAGATTTAAGAGAGCTAAAGTGCTAAAAGATTGAATTGGATAGGTATTATTGAAATGGTTGTGGTGTCCTTATTCTATTTCTAGCGCTTGTGCGCATGAGCATAATTGGATCTCCCTCTTTTTCGATATCTCGTCACCCCCCCCCCTCACTATGCGTACGATATATGTCTACTCTTTACCCCTCCTGTGGTTTGTATTTCATTAAATCGGCTTAACACCTAAAATGGAAGCATATGATTGGTAAAATCAAACATTTTCTAACCATGTAATGGATAGTTTCCTTTCAAATTATTGCCTTCTTTCCTTATCACTATTTTGGAGTTAAGTCAACAAATCCTTCGAGAGAGGTTTCATCAAATGCGTATATGCCAATTGATGAGTACTTGTTCAGTCCTTTTGGGTGGCAGTTCTTCGCGTTTTTATTTGTTCTTCTTTGGTACCAAGCGCGCGACAGAGGTAGAGGAGAGAAGCTCCCGTGCAGTTTCCCAGCTGGAGAAGGAGGGCATACTGTATCCCAACGCAGAAGAGCGACCTGAATGGCCGAAAGACAATAGCAGTCCGAGACCAGATGGTCCTGGGTCTCCTCAGAAGTGCAGCCCCAAGGACATCCCCGCTCAGCAGTAAGACCCTGCCGAGCAAGCCACGCCCGGGTGGGGATCGCATCCAAAGGAGCCGCCACCAAAACATCCGCACCCACAGATGAAGCTTCAGCTTCCGTAGCCAGCTAAAGTCCGTACAAGCCCCGTCAAACTGTGTCACGTAGGCAAGGGAGGCAACATAATGGCCGCTGAGGCGGGTGCAGAGCTCCGGCCTGTCCTGGGGAAAAGAACTGTGTACCAGGATCTGGAGGATGACCTCAACAAGATCCGGCCCAAAAAAAAGAGACAGAGCGGAAAACATCCCAACCGCCGCCAGGAAGCAGAGGCCGAAGGCATTCAGCGCCCTCCCTGATAAGCCACCCAAACCGGAGAGTCGCGTCGGGTGATTCCCTCCCGCCAAAGACGGCCAGTGTACCGGGCCAAAACCAACCTGTGGAAAAGGGGGGAGCCCGACTGCATCAACTCCCATGCAAACTTTGCCCGCAAGGGGCCCTGCCACCTACTCACTCCATGGAAGCCAAGCCCACCCCGGTAGAGGGAGAACAACACTGCTCCCAGCTAACATAGTGCATCCCGCGCTGAGAAGGGGCCCTCTGCCACATAAAAAATCACGCAAGCCGCTCGATAGAATACTGGACCGAGCGAGGCACATGGCAATGCGTATAGAGGAACATCGGCATGGCCAGGACGCCGACATGACGAGGGTGGCCCGGCCCGCCAAGGAGAGGTTGTGGTTCCCCCAAGCCTGAACCTTCGCTGCCACCTTCAGAAGCAGGTGTGAAAAGTCAGAGCATTTCAGCTTGCGCATAGCCAGCAAAATGCCCAAGTAAGTAAACTCTCGGGGCCTCTGAAAGCCCAAGCGGCGAGTCAGCATGTTGCACTTCCCTGTAGGGGTGGACTTGCCAAACATGACCATGGACTTCGATCTGCTGATCCGCTGCCCAGTCCAAGTACAGTACTCCTGCAACACGGCAAGGCACTGATCCACACAAGACGTGGTGGCATCCGAGGTGATGAAGATGTCGTCGGCGTAAAGCAAGTGGGAGATCCGCGGGCTTGAAGCCGCACCAGAACACCCAATGAGTCCCCACGCTGACTGAAGGCAAGCGAGCAGCTCAGAGCACAAAATAACATATAAGGGGAGAGGGGGCATCCCTGCGGAAGACACAACGCGCCTCGATCCACCTCGTACGTCGCCCGTTGAGGAGCAACGCAAACACGGTGCCTCCACACACTGCATAATCCATCTAACAAACTCCATCGGAAACCCAAACATGGCCAGAACCTGCCGCAAGGCGTCTCCCACGACATCTTATCGTAGGCCTGCTCCATGTCAACCTTCATAGCGAGGAACCCAGTAACTGAGGTCGAAAGCGCCAGCTTGTGCACCACCTCCTGGGCGATGAAGCACTGGTGGGAAATAGAGCGCCCAGGAACAAAGGCCCCCTGCTCCTCAGAAATGAGCGAGGGTAGGAGCCCCTTCATGCGGTCCACAATGATCTTCACCGCCACCTTATAGATGGTCTGGCACAGACTGATAGGCCGGAACCGATCCGGTCGAGACGCATTGTGGCACTTCGGAATGAGTACCACCAATGTCTCCTATCATGCACTGGGCATACGACCAAGAGCAAAGAAATCGCCAATGGACCTGCAAACAGAGGTACGCACAATGGGCCAGAAGTGCATAAAAATAGAGGAAGTAATACTGTCTAGGCCCGGAGCATGGTTGGCCTTCATGGCCTTGATGACACCCCAAATCTCCTCCTCAGAAACCTCCTTCAGCAACAAGGAGGCCTCCCCTCCATCAGCCGCCGAGAGGAAGGCAGGAGCGGCCACCCAGTAAGAACAGGAGCCGCGCACGTCCCACTTCCGATCAAAGAAGTCCAAGAATGCCTCCTCAATGCCCTCCGGATCTTCAACAAGGCCGCCGTTCGCAAGCTCCACCTGAGAAATCTGATTGCCTCGTCGATGAGAGGAGGCGATGGAGTGGAAATAGTGGATATTCAAATCCCCTTCGTTGATCCACTACACCTTTGCACGCTGTTTCCACCAAGTGGCCAACCTAGCATGAATGCTCAAGAGCTCCTTAACCGACGCAATGAGAGTCCGAGTCTGCTCCTCCGAGGTGCCACCATCCAAGCTCTCCAGCCGCTGGAGCTCCACAATCTCCGCCTCTAGAATCTCCTTCCGGGAACCCAGATCCTTGAGCTTGTTCTTGCTCCAAAAGAAAAGGGCACGAAGGGTACGGCGACACTTCCGCTGCAAGACCTATGCACTATCACCGACATCTGCCTTCAGCCAAGATCGAGACACCAGCTTCCGCACCATCGGGTAAGAAAGTCAGGTATCCTCAAACCTGATCCACCTAGAGGGCCTAGCAGCCTGCACTGCACCAAAAGACAGCAGGATAGGACAGTGGTCAGAGCCAACACGGGGCAAGTGTCGCACAGAACCCAAGGGAATAGCGTCCATTCCCACCGAGTTAACAAAACCTGATCCAAACACCCCAGAACATGCCCAAGACCGGGCTGGTTGTTACACCAAGTAAAGGTCGGGCCCGTGAAACCCAGCTCTTGAAGGTCCAGCTCCACCATAGCCGCATCCATCTCCAAAGACCCCTGTGAGTAAACAAAGGGCCGACTGCCTTGCCGCTGCTCCGGCCGCAGAAGGCAGTTGAAGTCACCCCCTACAATCATCGGGCGATCCGGGGTCGCAAACTGGTCCAGCAAAGACCACAGCTGCCTCCGAACATAAGCATCCTTGTTCGCATAAACGAACACCACCCGCCAGCATCGCTTATCAGGGAAGGTAACATCCCCAATAACGCATTGCCTCGAGAGAGAGAGACCGGCACAAACTGCACAACATCACTCCTCCACAGCACCACAATACCCCCCGACCTGCCAACCGACAGGTTGATGCACAAAATCCGAATTTCTGCCGGCCAACCGGTCCACATCCCGCCGGGAGAGATCTTCCACCATCGTCTCAGACAAACCCACAAAAGAAACCCCCACCGCAGAATAAGATCCCAGAGAAGATGTCCAACCTCCTTCCGAGCCCCCCGACTAATTCCACAAAATGAGGCTCGTCATGGACCCCTTGAAGAGGACGCGTCCCCGCCGTCGCTAACCAGATCCCCCTGACTCCGCTTGTGGGAAATAATCTCAACAGGGTCCAAACTTGCAAGCTCCCGGGCAGCGAGAGAGCGGTGCACCCTAGGCGGATCAAGAGGGTAGAGCACCATTTCCGTCCCCAAGACAGCATCGGCAGGTAGGCCGCCTTCCGCATCCGCTCCAAGACAGTCCACAGAGGCATCCCGGCACACCAGCACAAGGCGGCGAGGAGCAGCCGGGTCGGGCTCACCAGTTGCAAGTCGGGCAGGCCGCTCCCGAGGGTCCATACCAACAGGGGGCGGGGGCCATGGCGGGGGGCAGCAGGGGCGTCCGTCGGTAGGGGCTGTTTGGGCTTCCTCGCACCGCGCCTTCGGCGCCGCTGCTTCACAACGCTGCTTCACAATGCTGCTTCACAACGCTGCTTCACAACGCTGCTTCACAACGCTCCACGGTCTAGGGTCTTGATGGTGTCCCTAGTGTTGTGCTGATTTTCAAACAACTAATTATAAGAGTAGGCAGTTCTCTTCTATCTTTTCATAGAGCAACAAATTGAAACATTTTATTTGATTATTAGAGATTGATCCGATCAATTTCATAGACTAAATGATACAATGCAAGTAAAAGTTCCTAGATTCATGGAAGTGCAGAACAAAATATTAGTTATGGTGCTTGCATATTCATCATTTGAGTTTCCAATAATTATTCCAATAATTTTGTATTCAATTTGACCGATAGACAAATATTCAAGCCCTACGTTTCATACTTGTTTGAGTAAAGCAAGAAAATCCCCCAATATCATGCATTGAATTGCTACAATTTTCCAAAAGATGTCATTTGGTTGATAAGTAAAAATTAAAATCCCCGCAGCTGAAGCTCAAACAACTACATTCGAGACTTGAGTATGAGAGTCGAAACTTGCATCTCTCATTTAAAATCGTGTATGAGACTTACAACTTGAACGGCTCCTAAGTCATATAATAAAATGTGTTTTTTTATCACATTCCTCACAAAAATATAAGATTGAATACATAAAATTTCTAAAATGGATTACTAATAGTGTGAATGACAAACTTTCATCTCTTCGGACCTTGGAAATATAGGGGCAAGTAAAAAAGATTGAGAAACAGAGCCATCTGATTTGACTTGTTCCCAATAGCCATGATATGATCATCTTAGAGTGATCCATTTGTTAACAAATGCTCCCATTACACTAAATCTCTGAAAGACAAGAATCAACAACATAGCATCTACATTGATAATTCAAGTATAGTATGCATCATTAGCTCGATCCTTTGTAAAACATCGCGGATGTACGAACTCGATCTATTTATCATAAAAGATTTATTGTCCCTACTACACTTTCCCTTATTTGGTATTTGAACAAAAAAACATTAACCATTTGATACAAGTGATCTCTTGATCAGAGTGAGGATATTATGAAAATTTGAAAAATTCAAATATTTCAATCATTCATTTCTGAAATTTCATAAGCGAGTATCCTTGAAAGAAATATTTAAGAAAGATATCTTATTTCAAAAATGAATGATTGATATGAGAAGCCATTATTAATTGGTAAAGATGGAATCTTGTGATGCCAGTATTTGCTTAGCAATGATCAACAAGATGTCCATTCTCCAATCTGAGGTCAGAACCCCAAACTGAGCCATACCTCCATCAGTGCAACAGAAGGAGATTTCTGAGATCTCTGATCATCGACCAGTGTGCTCAGCTATCACCTACTAATAATTGAAGATTCATGGGATTCAAATTGAAGCCGTTAGATTTTCCTTTCCCGTCTGATATTGAATCAAGCTGATTAAGGAAGAAGATTTTTTGATGAACAACCTTTTCTTATCAATCACAAGATCAGTCCAATAGCTTACAAGGTTGAAATACCACAAGCATCAAAAAATTCATTTAACCTTTCATATATCTCAACTAAAGGAACCTCATCAATTTCACATTACTTCTGCATCATTACATATAAATAAAAAGGTAATATTATAACATTTCATCCCATTCTAATACTATCATTACAACAAAAAAACTAAAATTGAAAACGAGTTCCTAACACCTAAGGATAAACACTCCATTTCATCCAACCCAAAAGAATTATTTGCCATTATAAGTAAATCAGTGGCACAAGCAGTAATAATACGATAAATACCAACAATAATATAAAGAACCAGGTTCAGATGAAATCTTAAGTTTTAAAGGAATAAACAATGCCCTACAGTTTCCCATGGCATTATATACTTTCAACTACTCAAAGAAAGGTGTGAGGTCAATCTCCATCTGCCTCTTCCCCTTGCTGAATCTCTGCACAAAATAAAATAATTTAAAAAAAAACTATTTTTTTTAAATGTAATTAACATAGTTTTAGAGGTGTAAGAGTTTACAGCTATTGCTATGAGCTCCTCCAGAAGTTCCTCTAGGTGGCGCAAAGGCTGCGAGGGAACAAAAAGGATGAAATTATAACGAATAAATATAAGAAGGCGCGGCTCGGTAAACACAACTCACCCATTGTGTGGCGTCCGTCGATGGGAGCATTCAGCGGATCGTCATGAACCTGAGTAGGGCCAGAAGATACAAAACATTAGAGCTCATTGGCAATTAAAATTTATACAGAAGTTGGAGTTTGATTTAGGCTTGGGGAAGAGTAAGACATGACTGTGGGTTATAAATATATCAAGGGAAAATGATCGAAATGATCCCCATACTATTTCGTTATGAACTTATACAAGAGCGGCGCTTTCTCCTTGATCTGCGTCTCTCCTCACTATTTATGCTTGCGTTATTAGGCAACATTATAATACTGCTTCTTTTATTCCAGTCACTTCAATCCTTGTTAGTTATTCTCTCATCAGCAATCATCATATCATCTGCAGATTTGTGTTATGGACGTTCCGGACCCTCATTGGGGGCGCACCTATCATCGCCACGCGGGATAGTTCGCCCGCCTATTATCTTTTATCAGATTTTGCGCACACTTATTTTATGCATTACTCACATGTTTTATGGCCTATGTGAGGGGCTGGACCTATTTGGGTTGGATGTGGTTCATTGCGGATTATTATGAAAAGTGTTATCAAGTTTCCTTTCTCCCTCTTCTTCTCATCGCTCTCTCTCTACCTCTTCTATTTTCCCGTAACCCTATCTACCCAGCCGGTCTCCCTTCCGCATCCGTAGGTGACGACGCCTCTAACCGCACAGCTCCGGAGCAAGCTTGCCTCCCTCGATCAGCCGCTCACCTCCTCTCCTCCGATATCCTCCTCAAGCCACCATTGCTCCTTTCGGATCTAGGAAGGGGCAGTTTCAATCCAACGAAGGATGTCCCCATCAGTAGACCTAATACGTGATCTCGAGCCGGAGCACACAACAACTTGGTATCAGAGCCACTCCTCTCGGATGCCGCCAGACGACGCCGAACCCTTTCCTCCTCTTCCGCTGCCGACCCGATCTGCCTCCGTGCCGCTGCCCTCTTCCACAGATTTCCACACCCATATTCAGCCACCTGCTCACCCCAGTAGCGCCCCAGGTCTCTTACCCCTTCCCCCAACACTACCCTTGTTGCGTGCCACCATGGACGACAGAGAAATGGCCATCACCAAACTCATGGAGTCGTTCCAATCGCTCGTCGTCAACCTTCAAGCTCAGATCGACACTCTCCAACAACAACAGCGAACCACGGGCCCTTCTCCCGACAGCCCCAACACCGTCTGCAATGCCAAGCAGCACCAACCCCGTTCCGAAGGTGGCGGCAGTTTCCCGCTATGTCAAAATGGATTTTCCCAGTTTGAAGGCCGTGATAACCCTCTCTCATGGATCAACCGCTGGGAGCTTTTCTTCAACAAGCAACAGACACCGTAGGAATGAACGATCTGGGAATCGTCTCGTTCCACCTTATGGGTCCGGGCCTCCGGCTCAAATGTGGTTCACTCAGCTACATAAGGAACTACCCCAGCTCACCTGGGAGTTCACGGACTCTTGTGTACTTCGCTTCAGACCACCCTTACGCAGCAACCCTCTCGGAGAACTCATCACCCTCAAGAAGACGGGCCCATCGATGAGTACTTGGAAAAATTCCAGGTTCTCCTGGCTCGGACTCCATCGGTGCTTCCGTCCCAGCAGGTTCTCATCTTCACAGCGGGCCTACATGAGCGCCTTCGCCTTGACGTGGAGTTCCAGACCCCTATTGATCTCACCATCACGATGAGGGTTCGGAACGTCCATAACAATTTGTTTTATTTTTTATTTTTGTATGGTTATTGTGGATGAAATCCATTTGATTAATGATATCTGATTTTGATTTTGATTAATACTTAATGTACAAATATTTGGCATGTAAATAAGATCAATATTCTCCAAAGTAAGGGAGGTTGGGTAATTGGGTGATAAAACAATTCATGGTTGTTGACTTTTGTACAATGTTTGGCAAAAAAAAATCAACCCAAAATGACTCACCAATGCTTTTGGTCAACTTAACAGCAAACATAAAGGTTAAGTTCAAAGAATTATCATACTAGGATGTTTTATATGACCTATCTAAGGTAAACTTTAGTTCCTTTGAATTTTATTACATCTCTTGAGAATCAAAACCAATTTTTTATGAATGATTAAAAAAATACATGTTGAAGTCGGCTATTATGGCTAAAAAAAAATCAGACAACAAAATTATAACATACCTCCATGAATATCCCATCCACACCTACTGCAACTGCTGTCCTCCCAATGCAGGGTATTAGTTCGCGCAGACCTCCCACTAGCAACACCACCATCTTCTAGCTGAACATAGAATATAAAGTCATCAAATAAGACCACGTATAGTTTAAGAAATTATACAAAGCATGTTCCACAAAGGGTAAATGGTGATAATTTTTTTTATAAACAGTGGTTATAATCTTTCTTTTTCATCTAACTTATTTTTATATAGGATGAGGTCGACATTCAGATGTCAGATTTCAGGACATCAAGATGCCACCAAGATAAGATTTAAATGTGATTCTAAAAGATGTCAACTAATCAAATAGTTGAACTGTGCTAATAGCATAACTTGACATACCAAATTTCACCTAATCAAATAATCCCAAAGGTACAGGAAGAATGTAAGTAGTCTCCATTCTATAAAAATTAAACATGCTTAAGAGCTACGATGCATAGTTTAAGAGACAACATTTAGAAATAGTACTTGTGTGTGCCAAAACATTTGTCTGTGTGCGCGCACTAATGAGCATGGGATGATGATTTTTTATTGGGTGGGTGGTGGGGGGGAGGGGTGATGACGGCAATATAAAAAATCGATTATTTACCCTATACCAAAATGCATGCTTTTGTTTTCATTATTTTGCTCAAATAACTTTATAAAACTTATCAAGGCATGGTCATAAATTGATTGCTACTAAAACCTTACGTGAATTAAAGAAAGAGCTGCTTTAGTTATTTTCCTTAAAATTGTCAAGCAAGATACAATTTGCTGGTTTTGAAAAATGACAATCTTTAAAGCATAAAAGATATTTAGTGGGTAATTAACTAAGGAATAGCTTATTTTCACTAATAATGTCATAGGTATAGAGAATTGGAGGAAAATAAATAAGGAGAGATATCACAAAAATTAAGATGCCGATAAAGAGCAAAAGTAATCCACAAGCAATCCATCTTCATGAAGCTGGTCTTGTTGAAGACATTTCATAAGCCATCCTCATCAAGCATTATTTCTGCAAGGCAAAGAGGGTATGCTCCCCTATCCGATTCCCACAGGATAAGTGGAAGAACTCAAATTTTTTATTGACAAACTTGATGCCAAAATAGGGTATAAATGGTCATGTGTGTCATTGATATGAAGAGAGAAAACTAAAAGACACAAAAATAAAGTAGGGAGGAGGCACCGGTTGCAGACCATGAGTAAGAGGGGATGGATGTGTGAGGAAGCCCAAAAGTCATCATACAACGTCCACTTCCAAGGGAAAATGTACGAAAGAATCCAAGGGGAATGCATGGAAGTTTCCAAGTAGTAGATGAAAAGGTGGATTAAGGGGAGTGTATGGAATAGATAAAGGAGGAGAGAAGGGAAGGTCATCATGGAGTAAGGTAGATGGGGGGAGATTTAGGGAGAAATAGGGAAAAGGTCAACCACCTAATAAGTTTGCAAATAACCTCATAACCTATGATAACATATTGACCTGAATGATGCATATAAAAGGACCTTATCTTTTAAATTACATTTTAAGCTCCTACGTACTATATAGGCATGCTTAAATTCAATAACATAATTACGCATTATGTTGTTGCCCATTATACTCACTAGCTTTGAAGAAGTTGATGTTATCAAATAAAGATTCAAGTACTCCTGAAGAGCCTTGGGATATATCTGTTGCATTTCTCCAAAACCTTCAGAGGTGAGTGTCCACTCTGAAGAAACATGTGACCTAAACTGTCGAAGTCAATAATGGCGGTGATGTATCGCGGCGACTGTATCATCCAAGTCAACATCTATGAGTACTTCATTCCTCAATTTGAAAAGCGTATTTTTATTATCTGTTTTACGCAGTTTAATAGTTCATGAATAAGAAGAATAACTAGTTAACGAATGCAAAGGTAAAAAAGAAATAACCTTTACAACCTTACGAGGAAAAAAATATACAAAGGAATGTTCCCCCACAGTTTCAGAAACTAAAATTCCCACTATATAATTCATATTAGCTCAAACAAGGATAATGAAAAATGATTACATTTTACCTTTTTCCCAGCAGGTTGTTGCAGTGAGTGGGTAATGTCAGCAACCTACAACCAAGTAAGAATGAGCATTATATTCTTAAGGAATACTAAAAGAAGACTTGAAAACCTGATGTATTCAGCTAGAAATTAAGGTCGTGATTAGGGCCTTGTTGGCAGGGCGAAAATTGTGTACGAAGATTCGTCCGAACGCCGCCACGCTCGGGCATTCCACCTACCCCGCGAATCCACGGAAAAAAAACTGCGGATTTCAGCTGCGGGTTCCGGGACCACTGGCAATTGTAGGTGAACGGGCCACAAGGGCTCCGCTTCGCTCTGGGCCTATATCTTAGATGCCCCATTACAATCTGCACTCTTATACTTACCACAGGACAATTGGCTTCTCTGATCAACTCCAATTGCGTGGATCAACTATTAAATAATCTACATGTGAAAATGAGACTTTTTAGACTGACAGGACTAATAGATAAATAAAGAAAGAACAACTCCTACAAAGTTCTGCAAAAAATTAACAAAATGAATAACATTTCTAGATGCATGCAAATGTTATAAATCTTAGTGAAGACAGTAAATGAAACAAATAACATTTCCATCTGCATGCTGAAAGTAACAAGTTTAAGTGAAATAAATACAAAGTAAGCCATGTCCAACAATTCTACTTATTCATATTTGTAATAAAAGGATAATGATCCCAGGTATAGTCTTATAGTTTATAATCAATATTTATAAATTTTTAAAAAAATGTAAAAAAACATCTATCAACTATCTGTTTATAAAAGCCATTGTTTTTCTTTCACATGAATGTATTATCTCACATCTGATAGATATTCAAGTAAAAAATCCTGATAATATGTAGTTATGTGCGGTCCATAAATCAAAGAAGTCTTGGAGTCCATGATATTGAACAAAAACAGAAGATAACATTAACTACTTTTTAAGCTGTTTGCATCACATCGAGAAGTTTGTTCTTATGCATATGATTTTATACATACAAAGTAAACTTGCTATATCCAAACATAGTGACCTCGTTCACAAACCATCACATTGTGGTTGCCGGCAAGTCTAACCTTTTCTACAGAATTGATCATGACCTGCCAATAAGTAGGAAAGATGGTAAGGAAATCATTCAATGTTCTTGAGATATTAAATTCATTGGTATCCCTCTATATAAGCCTCATATTCAGTTGAAGAAAAAATACTCCATGTTATTAACTAACAGAAAAAAATGGAATAAATATTAAAATCAAAAAACATACTATCGTCACATGCTCCTTGTGGTAAAATTGTGGTAGAAGGGTGGACCAGTTGAGGTATAACCAGATGAAACTCTCGGTTTTCATCCAAAAACTCCAAAATGAAGCGAGGGACTGTGAGCTCATAAACACATGCGGGAGCACGTGGGTGGGAAATGTGGGATAAATACCACACAAGACGAGCCACGGCGAGAGATAATCTGAGTCATCGTCGGTCCCACACATCACGGTGAACTCGGCAAGGACCAATTCTCCAAGATCACACACACACCACAACGTGCAACCACGCTCGGAATAATAAGTGAAAACCTGCGATTTCCATTCCAAAACTCCGGAGGGACCACGGACACGGACTCATAAGAACATGTAAGGTTGTAAATATCGGACTCTTCCGTGGCAAGGGATGCTGTAGGACGAGGAGGATGTCCGTGTTTACGGAAGCATGTGGCCTCATAATGACCATCACGACCGCAGAACGAAGCACTTGGGTCTCCTTCCGGCCACCCCGACCTCTTCCCCGGGTGCCAGACCGGCCTCCCCGGGTAGGTGGAGGAGGAAGAGAAGGAAGAAGAGGGAGCGTGCTGGAGGAGGGCCGGTGAGGTAGGTGCCGTGATATCAAGATGTGGTGTGACTCGGAGGAGCATGGAGCACACACTTGATAGAGACGGAGTGGTAGCTGAGGCCAAGATCTGAAGCCCGAAGTCCCAGAAGATGAGGAGGGACCCGGGCGATGAGCATAGCAATGCAGACTGCCTCCTTCTGAGCCCGCTGAGTAGCATGATCATTCGTTGAGGGCTGATGTTGGATCCATGCTTCAAGCCAAGAGATTTGACACGGGCAACGATAGAGGTCATGTTAGACCCGGTGGTGTCCAGAGCCTGTAGGTCGGTGATGATATCGAACAGACGTTGGAGGCTATCTTTTTTGGAGTACAAGGGACTGGAAGCTCGTCCCACATGGCTTTGGCCGTCTCAAGGTACATGGCCATTTCATAAGGTTCGCCATCCAGCGAGTTCAGAATCCATGTCTGAACGCGGCCATCGTCCCGCAACCATTCCTCAGTGACTGAGTTGGGGGATCCTGGGTGAGATGAGAAGCAAGGCCCTTGGCTTGAAGGACGCGGTGGACAGAGTGCATCCAGGGCATGAAGTTTTTCTTCCCAGAGAGGGAGATGGTAGTAATCCGCAGCTCATCACGGAGCTCACTAGGAGAGTGCTGGCGGGCGGTCTCAGGAGCAGGCCGTGCGGTCCTCAGGAGGCAAAGTCGAGGTAGTTCTCAGACGAGCCCATTAGCACAGAGGAGGCAACGGACTGGCGGACAGAGGAGCAGACCGCGGCGAGCAACAGACCCTGGCTGGCGGTCTGAGGAGAGCAGGCCGCACGGTTTTCTGAGACTGCGGCGGGTTAAGAAGAGCTCGCTGATGGAGAGGAGAAGATCGCTGGCGCTTGGCAAGATGAAGCTCGCAGAAGAAGCGCGGGCGCTGGCGGTCTGCGAGTAGGAGATCGCAGTGAGATGAGCTCGCAGAAGAGCGCTAGCGGGCTGCTGACGAGGAGATCGCGCGAGCTGTGAGACTGGAGTAGCGGTCTGGAGTAGCAGGAGATTAGCGGGTTGAGAGATCGCTGTTGGCGGGCTCGGGCAGTCTGTGAGATCTCCAGAGGAATGCTTGGACTGGAGACAGACCGTAGGAGGGTTAGCGGATCTGAGCGACTAGAAGAGGTCGCTAGATAAAGGAGGGCGCTGGAAGAAGCCGCAAGAGGAATCAGCGATCATAAGAAGCCGCGGACAGGGCCGCGACTAGAGGAAGCTTCGGACTGAGGAGACCGCTATGGTGAGAGAGCACGTCGGTCTGCGACGAAGAGCAGACGATGGGCGGGGTGGGGGACCTTGCAGTGGAGCGGGGTGCTTGCTGCGGTCTTGGAAGAGATAGACCGCAGAGGCTTGCGATCTTTGATGAGAGATAGATCGCACAGGCTGCGGTCGAGGAAAATTGAGGCGGGCGGTCAGAAGACGGGAGAGACCGCTAGCATAACAAGTTTATGAACATTAATAAATTAGCATAACAAGTTTATGAACATTGAGTCATGCATATCCTAAAATAAATTCAAAAAGTATCCAAAATAAAATATTACTAGCACACTATGACAATTATTAGCAAGTACAAATAAGTAATTTGTAAATTATATTTAATATTATACATATTTACACAACACTAATTTTTGTAGCAAATATAAAAAATTAAAAGCTAAATATTTTTAATTAATTTTAAGTTTTTTCATGCTTAAAAATATTATGTTAAAAATATAAAATAGTCAGCAAATAAATATTTAAAAGTTTTAATATTTTTGAAATACAAAATAAGAAAGATAAAAGCGAAAAAGAATTAAAAAAATGATTATAAGAATAACACATTAATGAGAACAAAATAACAGGTAATAACGCCGTCCTCAATTTAGCATAGATAATAAGTACTTACAAATGATTTAAACATATATTGCTAACGTAATATAAAATAAAATATCGGACGATATGTTCAAAAGTTGTGTCGGCTAATATATAGAAAAAAAATCGGATACGTCGGCTTATATTTTACAAAAGCACAATCTATTTTTTTAGAAAAAATGTCATTTTGCCCTCAAAAACGACATGTCGGCAGACCATGTCGAACATGTCGTAGGACATTGAAAACAATGAGCACATGTGAGAGCACGCGGGTAGGCAATAACACAGATGAGCCACGGCGGCGATAACCTGATTCATCGTCGGTCCCACCCAAGACGTGCAACACATGAAATAAGCACCCAAATAGAATCCATTTTGGCAACTGAGGAAAATGTTTCATGATAGTCAATACCCTGTGTTTGGGCGTACCATTGAGCCACTAATTGAGCTTTATATCGCTTCACAAACCCAACTTGATTCTGCTTAACGGAGAAGAACCAAATTGACACAAATTGGCCTTTTCCAAGAAGGAAGATGTGCAAGTTGTCATGTTTCATTTTTGTCAAATGCACAGATTTCTTCCTCCATAATCTTGATAGCCTCCTGTCAGTTCTTAGGAATCACAATAGAGAAAAGAGATGGCATAAAATCTTTGTGAGCAAGAGAGAGATGATGATAAGAGATATAATTGGCTATAGAATGTGTGGTACAACTTGTGTTATCTTTAAGAAACAATGATAGGAAAGGGGAATGTCTGAGGTCCCCTGTTATGGTCCCGCACGACCCATTATTCATTTTAATTTATGTATGTTTAATTATGTTCGTGTCGACGCGTGTCGCGTATGTTAATTATCAAGATTTAAAGTTATTTTATATAAATCCAAGTGTTTTGATTTATTATGATTTTGCCATTATGTAAGGTAATATGTAGACCCTTAGGACATGAAAGATTATGAATGAAATAAACCAAATTCTCTCCTCTCTCAAGTCTCCCCTCTTCCCCAAGTTTTAGGGTTAGGGTTGAGCACGGCTCCTCTTCTTCCTCTTCCGCTTGCATTCTCTGCACCCTAAACCCTTAGATCACCACCTCCACCTCCGACGAAGCCCCTAGAAGGCTCGTAACCATCTCGGTATTAGAGCATAATTCCACAACACCACAATCTTCCTCAACAGCCCATTGTGCCTTCAAAACCATTTCCTCCTTTGTCCACAATATCGAAGCCAACAACGTCATCTTCAGTTCCAACGCTAGCCCCGTCCAGCAGCATCCCTCTGGTTACTTGGCGACATCCCCTCCGACAAATCATCTCTGATCCTCTTTCCTCTGGTTGCAATCCTCGGACCTCGACGGGATCTCTTTTCCCCTGCGATCGACGCACCGTCTGTCGATCCCGACTTTTCTGCATCTGCAACAATCGATGAGCCGACTTTCTACACCACCGTCCAGATCTCCTGCAATTGTCGTCTCCTCGCTTCATCTTTCTGCTTCATCTAGTCCAACATCCGATGCTGCTCCCAGTCCAGCCAGAGCCTTCCGGCGCTGCTCCCAATCCATCCAGAGTTGTTTGTAGCTTCATCGAGCCATCCTTTTCTATTTCGAGCCCATAGCATGCATCTGTCTTGTCTGTTCTCAACTGGAGGCTTCTTCATTTTTTATTCCTTGATTACATCTTACCTCAAGTGATTAAGTCACCAGTCGGTATGAAGAGTAGCATATTAAAGAGAGCTCGAGGGAAGACGATTAATTAGATTGGTCAAGGTCAAAACAGTATCGTCCAAGTAGGACTTGGGAGATGCATGACGACGAACAGATGACGTGGCAACCTCCAACAAATGTTTATTTTTTTTGATTCCACAAGTCCATTTTCAGTGGAGGTATGGACACAAGTCGTCTAATGAAGAACGTTGTTGGTTAAGATATGTGCAAACAGTCCCCTATCATCGAACTCACCACGAATATCGCTGAAAAGGTTCAAAAGCAACTAAACACTTCACTTTTTTTATCAAATAAACTCACGTAGTACTGAGAAAAAAATCAATAAAGTTACAAAACAACGAATCTAGAAAAAGATAACATGGGGGAAGGAACTCAAACGTCAAAGTGAATCACATCAAAAGGAGAAAAACTAGGTTGAGATCTATGGTTAGGATTGTTGGTGAACATGTTTCGACAGTTCACAATGAATCACAAGAAAAAATTTTAAGCAAGACAACTGAAAACAGAAAAAATATTGGTATGATAAAGCGGGGAGGGGTGCTCAAGGAGTTGATGTCAGTGTCTGATATCACGGAGAGAAGGAACACTGGTGATGGAGAGAGCACGCGGGTAGGCAATATGGGACTAAATACCAAACAAACGAGCTATATCAGGGATAATCCGAGTCATCATGGTTCCCACGTGTCACGATGGACTGGTTGGGGACCAACTCTCTAGCACATTGTCACAACGTGACAACTTTGCTCAAATACCAAGTCGAAACCCCAAGTTTCCATCCCAAAACTCCAAAGCAAAGGAGTAGGAACTAAATAACACCAGACGAGCCACAATGGGGATAATCCAAGTCATCATCGGTCCCACGCATCAATGTGGACTCGGTGGGAACCAACTGAGACTTAGGCAAAAAAGGCATGCAAACTACTTCCAATATGATAGTAGTTTTTTCTGGTAAAGGTGCAAAAAAGGCATGCAAAAAGGCATGCCAGCCCCCCCCCCCCCACCCCCAACCCCGAACTTTATTCCTGCCATACCCAGGTTGAGCCCTAGGCAAACCGGCCTAGGTTAGGCTCGTTCTGCCCTTTCAAGGGGGCCTTGCAAGGCCCCAAAATTGAGCTTTGACCAAGCTCCAATCGGGCCAACACCGGGACCTGACAGCTGCAAGAGAACCTAGAAGGCGAGTTGAAACACTTGAACTAGACGCCATGGATGTGAGAATTTGTCGAAGAATGCATATAATAACTTTTTAATGTTATTTTTCATCTTTCTCATTTGATACATGTTTATTGTTCACAAAATCAAGTAGAATCATTTTTCCTGACATCACGTGTAAGCTATGTGATCGCGTGCAATGCCCAACGCAGGCGTATTCTCGCAGGAGGCGGTGATCCCGCTACCCAGTCGGACGATCCGAGTCTGTGGCTGCGTCTGGATGGTAAATCTGAGTCGAGTTCCTATATTACTTTTATGTTTTGAGTTGTATTTGCCGCCCGATCCGGCCCAAGCAATTTGAGGTCGTCCGATTCGGGTGGTTTTGTGGATTTTACGGTTATACATAATAGGCAACGGTTATGATTTAGGGTTTTAAATAGTGCGGGTCCTTTCTCCTTCTGGTGCGATGCCAGAAGAGTCTCCTTCCTGGTGCGACTCCAGGGTAAGCCCTGCATCTCCCTCCCATACCCCTCCGACCAGCCCGCCACCACCTACAGCCACAGCCCCCCTCTCACTATCCTGTTTACCTTTCCGTCCGCTGACTACGCCGCCTGCGACCTCCGACCCCCCCCCCCTCCGCCTGCACTCCAAATCACTCGTTGCACTCCCGCGCATCCTCCTCTGGCCTTTCTCGTCATACCTATACCCGTCAGCCCCCCCTACCGCCACCTTCAAGGCCACTTCCAAAGCCTACCACAAGCACCTTGAAGCTTTCTCCTGCCTACAGCCCCAAATCTCCTCCATCATGAACCCCTACAACCACCATACCCCTCATAACAGCCACCACGCAGTCCCCCGCATGCCATCACTGGTCCAGAACCCTACTTCCGACACCTATCCCCCCCCCCCCCACTTGCTACGGCCTTGGACGCCCGCCAACAACCGTCATTGTCGACGTCTGCACGGGTGAGTTGTGGTTTGATGTCATATTCTCTGTTATTGTTTATTTTGGCACTTGGCCTATAGTGGATATTTGTTTTATTTGTTATTAGTTAATTCGTTGTGCGATTTGCAGGGCTTCTAAAGTGTGCTAAATATTAATTGTGCCTTTGTTGATTGTAGAATGAAATTTGTTCTCTTTAATTAAGAATTTGTGAATTACTGCGCCTCTGTTATATCTTTTTAATAATTAGTTATTGCTGCAATTTTTTTAGCGGACCGATTCTTGCATCGTCATCATTCTCGTCACTTTTTTGATTGCATTTAAAGAGTTCACCCCGAGTCGGTCTACCACTGCATCACATTGGTATCAGAGCTAGGTTAGGGTCACTTGCATGTTACGTAGTGGTAGGGATTATCGTCAGTCCATGTCAAATCACAATCACACCGACGATAGGACCGCCAGTTCACGGTCGGACATGACGTCTGCTGAATTTCAAAGACTTGTTCTCGATCAATTTGATCGGATGGAGAGCCCAATTCGAAACCCTTAGGGGCGACATCGCTAGGGTTAGTACCAGGGTTGATCAGTTAGAGATCCCTAGATGTTGAGCGAGTCCTCCCCCGTACGAGGAGCCTCTCGAGGATCCCGAGATGCTACACCTCCTCCTAGAGACGTGGTAGATACGTCCCTCGCCAAGACCCCCCCTCCTCCTGCTAGAGGGAATTTTCATCGTGGTTACGAGTATCGGCAGGATCCAGGGAGGAATCACCATCCTCCTGATGTACCACATTCACCACTCCCACCTGGTCGTAGAGATCGAGCTGTTGGAGTTTCTGAGGTGATCTCAAAGCAATTCAACAGTTAGTCTTGCTGCCAACGCAATATGAGCCTATAGGGTCGCACATAAAAGCGTTTGGAGAAATTGGAGAAAGAATTGTGTTGGCCTTACTCATATTGGATATGAGTGGAGGACCAATCCTATGACTGCTTGGAATTAAGTTGAGAATGTCTCAAAAGGGAAATCGTTTAAAGTGTTTAAACGAATGGATTTACATTAGGTAATTCGGCTAATGGGATTAACCGAATTCGGCTAATGGGATTAACCGAATTCGACTAATGGCAAATTCGACGAAAGGGTTTCGCCGAATTTATACAGCCGAATTTATATAGTCGAATTCGTCGAAATGGTTTCGCCGGATTCGGTTAATGTGATTAGTCGAATTCGGCGAATATCATTAGTCGAATTAGGTGAATGTAAATCTGGACCAGATTTTCTGTTTTTCCCTCTGGTCTGCGGATAGTCTATTTTTATGCCTTGCGTATAAAAGGACGTGATTAGGGCTTCAGCAATGACGGTTTTTTGGATCGAGGCTTTTCGCGAGGAGAGAAACGACGGAAGTGTTCCGGCTGTTCTCGTTCCGTCCGCCGATCGACGTTCCGCGCCGCTAGTCGCGGCCGCCGGTCGCCGCCTCCTCTGGATCGGACCTAGCAGTCCGTGAGGACGTTGGGAGCTTCCTTTCTCCGACCTAGTTCTTATGCGACAAGTGGTTAATGAACCCTTGTATTGTTTTGGATTTTGAATCCAACAATGAGAGACGAGCTTGTTTACTGCTTTAAGACGAGTTGTCTTTGTCTTTGTCCAATGCATGTAAATCTGACGATTTGGAAGAGTTCTAAATGTCCAGATTTAGCCCTTTCGTCTATCAAAGGTTGATAGTCTTATGTTGTGCACATAAGGGATGCATGTGGATTTTTAGAAAGCTTGTTTTTCTGTGGATGTGCATACTGATCAAATGTTGATCATGGTTAAGTGTTAACCTATTATTAAAAATCCCTTCATCAAATATTAAGTATTCGGATGCCTTTCGATGGATGATACTCTTCCTGCCTCGATCGATGAAATGTGGGCTTTCCAAAGCAATGTGCATTAATCTATCTTGGCAAGGGTGCGAGCGGATAATTGTGATATCCCACTGTCGACATCGGGGTCTAACTAACTAGGTGACCTCAAAGGTTGAGTGCCTAGAGGCATAGGGTTGGCTTGCACCATATGATGGATGCGAATAAGGAGCTATTCACCAACCATACAAGAGTTGCATGAGGATGCAATTGCAAGCATTGCCTACCTAAATAACTGCATAGTGAGAGAAAAAGCCAAAGCCGACTCATTGTGTTGGTGAAATACGGGTCTTGTCCACTAAGAGAGTAGCTCGCATGGATTCTCCGAATTGATAGTGAGGGCTATCAATTTGAATAAAATAGTAGGAGTATTTAATTGAAGTCCAAATTAAAATAAATTGTATTTTGAATTTTTGGTACTGATTAAATTCTGCATGAATTCTTGTAGAATTCCATGGCAAGTGGTTCACATTCCACCTTGTCCCTAAGAGCTATCCTTGAGAAGGACAAGCTAAGTGGGACGAACTACATGGACTGGTACTGGAACCTGAGAATTGTTCTCAGGCAAGAGCGAAAAGCTCTACGTCTTGGAAGAAGAAGCCCCCGAGGTGCCGACCGGGAACTCGTCCCGTGTTGATAAGGATGGCTTATAAGAAGTATACCGATGACGCCTTAGACGTCGAGTGCCTTATGCTTGCCACCATGAACTCTGAGCTTTAGAAGCAACACGAGAACATGGGGTGCAAGGAGATTGACGAGCACCTAAAGAAAATGTTTCAAAGGGCAAGCTCGTCAAGAGAGGTTCGATGTCACGAAGGCCTTATTTCAGTGCAAAATGGGAGCTCGAGACTCAGTTGGTACTCACGTACTCAAGATGATTGGGTATATTGAGAACCTGGAGAGACTGGGTTTTTCCTTGGGTCAAGAGTTGGCCACAGATCTTATCCTGCAATCGTTGCCGAATAGTTATGAGCAGTTCGTCTTGAACTACAACATGAATGAAATAGACAAGACACTGCCCGAGCTCCTAGGCATGTTGCGAAACTGCCGAGATAAACATGAAGAAGGCCAAGCCTGCTAGTCCATATTGATGGTATATAAAGGCAAGGTAAGTCCAAGGGCTTCAAGAAGACGAAGGTGGGGACCTAAATCAGATAAGTGTTATCTGGTGGTATATCCTAAGGAAACGAAAGGATATTACTTTTACCTACCGTCTGAGGGCAAAGTGTTTGTCGCAAGGACGGGTATCTTCTTGGAGAAAGAGTTCTTGTCAAGAAAGACGCAAAAGGTAGAACTTGAAGAAGTTCAAGAACCACAAGTAATGAATGGACCAGAATTGGATTCTGAGCCAGGACTACAAGATGTTGTAGCTAGAGAACCTGCTCAAGAGACACAAGTCCTACGTAGATCTGGTAGACCATGATTTGAGCCTGAGAGATATGGATTTCTCGTGTCTCAAATAGGTAATGTGTTGCTTATGGATCATGATGATGAACCAGCGACCTGCCAAGAGGCTATGAATGGACCAGACTCCGACAAATGGCTTGAGGCTATGAAATCCGAAATGGACTCCATGTATACAAACCAAGTTTGGAACTTGGTGGAACCACCTGAAGGGGTACGGCCCATAGGGTGCAAGTGGGTCTTCAAGAAGAAGGACCGACATGGATGGGAATGTACAGACATTCAAAGGGCGACTGGTGGCTAAGGGTTTCAAGCAAATTCATGGGTGTTGACTATGATGAGACTTTTTCCCCTGTTTCCATGGTAAAGTCCATTAGGATATTGCTTGCTATTGCTGCGTATTATGACTACGAGATCTGGCAGATGGATGTCAAAAACAGCTTTCCTAAATGGAAACCTCCTTGAGGGAAGTGTACATGACACAACCCGAGGGTTTTGTATCCCCAAATGAAGCCACTAAAATATGCAAGCTGAATAGGTCCATCTATGGATTGAAACAGGCCTCTAGAAGTTGGAATCTTCGTTTTGATGAGAAGATCAAAGAGTTTGGTTTTGTCAAGAATGAAGATGAACCGTGTGTTTACAAGCGAATCAGTGGAGCATTGTTATCTTCCTGATATTGTATGTAGATGACATACTACTGATCGGAATGACATACCTACCCTAAAAGTTGGTTAAGAACAACCTAGGGGAACTGCTTTCTATGAAGGACTTGTGTGAAGCGACTTACATACTCGGTATTAAGATCTATAGAGATTGATCGAAGAAGTTGCTGGGTTTGACCCAGAGTACGTACATTGAGAAGGTGTTGAAGCGGTTCAACATGCTTGAGTCCAAGAAAGGATTTTTGCCCATGTCTCATGGTGTGAATCTCTCTAAGGATCAGTGTCCAAAATCTTGTGAAGATAAGGACCACATGAAGTTGATTCCATATGCTTCCGCAATTGGGTCAATCATGTATGCAATGTTATGTACTTGACCCGATGTCCTCTTTTGCTTTGAGCATGACTAGCAGTTATCAGTCTGATCCCGGTGAATGTCACTGGATAGCCGTAAAGAATATCCTGAAGTACTTGAGAAGGACTAAGGATGTATTCTTAATGTATGGTGGAGAGGAAGAGCTCGTTGTAAGTGTTTACACGGATGCCAGCTTCCAAACTGATAGGGATGATTCGAAGTCTCAGTCAGGGTTTGTGTTTTGCCTGAATGGAGGAGCTGTGAGCTGGAAGAGTTCCAAGTAAGAGACAGTTGCTGATTCTACAACTGAGGCCGAAGTATATCGCTGCGGCAAATGCAGCGAAGGAGGCTGTATGGATTAGGAAATTCATCGGCGAGCTAGATGTAGTTCCTAGCATTGTTGGTCCCGTAGTTCTCTACTGTGATAACAATGGTGCAATTGCACAATCTAAGGAACCTAGATCCCATCAGCGCTCCAAGCACATACTTCGGTCGGGTTCCATCTTATTCAGTGAGATTGTCGAACGAGGAGATGTGAACATTTGCAGAGTGCCGACTGAGGAGAATATTGCTGATCCACTGACAAAGCCTCTCGCGCAGAGAAAACATGATGGTCATACTAGATCAATGGGTATACGATACCTGAATGATCAACTCTAGTGGGAGTCTTGTGGTTACATGTAAAATATATATTCTGTTGGCTGTTTATTATTTATTCATATGATGAATTGTGTACCAATTATTTCTTTTTACAATTAATGGCAAGTTCTTTTATTATGATATACTGTTTCTATATGATAGAATAAAATTCGTGATAAATACCCTTAGAATGTTCGCTTCTATAGGACATCAAGGTACGTGACTTGAATGTGAGAGCCTATGATTTCGAAGCTTCATTCTTAAAAGGTCCCTGGTCGAGGTATCATCATAGAAGCTAAGGGTGATGATGATACATTAAGACTAGCATGTGTGTTGAATGATGACCGGTTCTCACAGGTCATGATATTGTGATATCAAGTCATCACATGGGTACTTGTTAGTGAACAAGTTGTACTGGATAGACCCAACCTGAGACTACTTTGTGGATTGTTACTTAAATGTGTCACAAGTAGGTCTCATTTGACTATGGTGGTTGTGGTCCTTTGACCTGAAGTCACAACATTCATCGAGTGAGGAAGAGCGTGCTTTGATGTCATCTAAAGTCTTCTTGAAGAAGGTTGATGATAAGGGTGGTCGTTGGTACGTTACGAATCATTTGGGTGTTTGGGTAGTGAGTAGATATGGGATTTGTCCTCCTATATAACAGGAGTTGCATCCATGGGCCCCTTGATGGAATTGGACTGAGAAATGCATGGCCATGCTTGGTTGAGCCAATATGTGATATTGGGCTCACCATTCTCTGGAAGTCCGTTCTAGATCAAGAAACTTGGATTGAGCTATTATGAGGGTGACACGGTCCATGCCTCTAGTTCTTTCCGGATGTAAGGGACAAAGGGACATGACAACACTGATACATTGGTCATGACAGGCTTATATGAGTTATGAACTCTTATTGCTTGGGTAGCAATGATGTATTGCTAGATGCCGCTCATTGTTTGTGAGACTTTTGTTGATACTTTGTAATCAAGTGGGAGACTGTTGGAGTTTCTGAGGTGATCTCAAAGCAATCAACAGTTAGTCTTGCTGCCAACGCAATATGAGCATATAGGGTCGCACATAAAAGCGTTTGGAGAAATTGGAGAAAGGATTGTGTTGGCCTTACTCATATTGGATATGAGTGGAGGACCAATCATGTGGCTGCTTGGAATTAAGTTGAGAATGTCTCAAAGGGAAATCGTTTAAAGTGTTTAAACGAATGGATTTACATTAGGTAATTCGGCTAATGGGATTAACCGAATTCGGCTAATGGGATTAACCGAATTCGGCTAATGGCAAATTTGACGAAAGGGTTTCGCCGAATTTATACAGGCAAATTTATATAAGTCGAATTCGTCGAAATGGTTTCGCCGGATTCGGTTAATGTGATTAGTCGAATTCGGCGAATATTATTAGTCGAATTAGGCGAATGTAAATCTGGAAAGATTTTCTATTTTTCCCTCTGGTCTGCGGATAGTCGATTTTATGCCTTGCGTATAAAAGGTCGTGATTAGGGCTTCGACAATGACGGTTTTTGGATCGAGGCTTTTCGCGAGAGAGAAACGACGGAAGTGTTCCGGTTGTTCTCGTTCCGTCCGCCGATCGACATTCCGCCACCGCTAGTCTGTAACACCCCAAAAATCATAGTTCAGCGAGGTAGGCGGAGTGGTAGTGCTGCGCTCGGGATAGGCTAAAAATTCCACAACAGTTCTATGCGCACGACCATTGTCCTCTTCGCGCACGACCAGTGATCGTGCGCCAGTGATCGTGCGCAACCCGTAAGAAATCGGAGTTCTGTCTCGGCTTATCGCACGACCATTTGCTATTCGCGCACGACCAGTGATCATGCGACTGTGATCGTGCGCCCTGTTTATTTCTGTTCCGCGAAAACGTGCGGGATGACGATCCGACCGATCAAATATTTCGGGATTTGATCCGACGGCTGAGATGTTTCGCTGGGGGGCTTTAGGGCTTGGATGAGGGGTTATTCCCTCATATTTTCAAGTCCTTTCTCTCTCTTAGGTTGGAGAAAGGAGAAGGGGGCAAGGAGGAAGAAGAGGGGAGATCCGCCATTGTTGGAGCTTCGGAGCTCCGATCGCCGATCCGAGACCGGCAACGCGTAGAGGGCGTCAAGGCGCTTCTTCTCCACCGTTTGGTTGCAAGCTTCTCATGGCTAGGAGGAGATCTCAAAAGGAAACGACATTTCTCCTCCAGATCTTTAGGATGCGTGCTTGGCATCCCTCTATTTTCTGCATTTTGGCACCGGATCCGTCGAGTGAGAGGGATCCGGGTCGCCTTGGTTCAAGAGGAACCACCGGGTTGATTGTGTCCATCCCCGGCATGTTTTGCACTAGAGATCCGCTCCGTTAGCGGATTAGGCATTGTGGGTGAAGCCGGATTTGTGGCCGTTGGTCCGATCCGGTGATGTTGATTTACGCGCATTTTAGGGGTTTTGTTAGAAATCCGATTACGGCGAACTCGTCGTTGTGATGTCCTTGTAGCTTCATGTGGTAACGAATGTTGGGTTTAGGGCGGAGAATTAATGTGCGGATTTTGGGGCTTGTTATGCCTAGTGTTGGGCGAAGGCGCGATTGGTCTTTGTGGTCGGCTGGCTATCCCGTGAAGACTGAGATTCACGTGTGGAGAGTGTCCCGGCAAGATTAGTCCCTTCGATTGTTGACTGATGAGAATGTCTGTGCTACGGATGAGTCCGTTGACGGTCGCCAGGCGAGGCAATCGGTGGACGTTGTCCCGAAAGTAAGCCCAGGGCCTTGGGACGTTTTGGTTGGCCAGAATTCTTAGAATCGGTCTTGGTGCATTGTTGGCAGCCCGAGCGTGTGAGCTGTCAGACAAGCCCGATGGCATGGTGAGCCAGGCGAGGTGGGTCTCAGCGAGAGCGCTTGGCCTTGGGTTTTGATGCCCTTGTGGGGAAGTAATGAGTACCCTTGTGTTGGTGATGTATGATGATGTGTTAGATTCATACGCTTTAGGGCGCCTTGGGTGAAACCCCGGGCTTGCACTCATTTTGCATTGTTAGGCCCCTTTTATTACCTGCTCAACATAGAAACGTGGATGATGCTTGTGACACTCATGCCAGTATTTATGTTGCTTTTCTTTATGTACATTTGCATACAAAGTGCTGACTTGCAGGGTGAAGTAGTTCCCCGGGGTCCGCTAGGACGGCCGGGAGGAGGGATGTTGTTACACCGCTTGTGGTCAGCCATAGATGACCCTCGTTTACCGCTCTTTGTGATTTGGTTGCAGGGCAAGAATCGCAGGCTGGACCCAGCGCGCCGGCCAAAAAGGCCTAAAGCCTCATGAAGTGCTTAGTTGATTTCCTGCATTACTTTCTTCGTACTTTGTTATATCCGGCTTGCATGCCGAGGTAGTTTAGGGAAAAACTATCTTTCCCCTTTTGTTGGGATGTCTTTTATTATGGAATGTTTGATGTTTTGGACATTGTTTTGTAAGGCCTTAAGGCCAGTTGGACTCCTTTGTAGTGTGGACAATCTCTGTGGCTTTAGTTTGTTTCCGCTGTGTTGTCTGAGTTATGAGATTGGGTAGTTAATATCATCTTTTAATACTAAAGCTGTGGCGGTTATATGCTGTGGGGTCCCGGCCGGACCCATATTATATGGTCATTACAGGGGAGGAGTTACAATTTGGTATCAAAGCGAGGTTTAGTATTCTTGCGAGGTCTAGTGTATTTGGATCGCGTAAGAGATTGTCCACATAGGAGTACTGTGCGGGATTATGAGTATCCCTGTGTTTGAGTCTTTTTCCTTGCTTATGCTAGGATGTTGGCGATGATGCGGGGACGTCGAGGAGGCAAGAGGAGCCTTCGGGGAGTAGTGCTACTGCTCCAGGCCTCATGAATGTGGGCATGTCCCCGGCTGATTTCTGTCACATGCTAGCAGAGGCAATGGTAGCGGCTCAAGCTGGAGCGATGCCACGGGTTCCTACGCCGATGGTGCAAGTTGCGACCCCTGTCACTCCGGCGGCTACGCCGGATACACCGGATGTCGAAGTAAGGCAAGCAGAGCTTGTAGCGGAGAGAGCTATTCCAATGGGTGATCGATTCATGAAGTATTTCTTGAGTTTCCACCCTCCGACATTCAAGGGAGCGGGCACTCCAACGGATGCCGAGGATTGGCTTTCGAGGATCCAGGAGCTCTTGAAGGCAGCTGAGACCCCAGCTGAGAGGCAGTCTCACTTTGCGAGCTTCATGTTAGAGGGCGATGCGAAGTTGTGGTGGGTGAACCATAACCGTCGACATTTTGTTGGGTGTGTTCCGTCCATGGAGGAGTTCGGAAACACTTTCCTAAAGCATTACATTCCGGCTTCAATAAGGTTAGCACTGCAGCGGCAGTTTCTGCATTTGGTGCAGTGGGAGAAGACAGTGGATGAATATCTGCAAGAGTTCACTCGGTTGGGTTGGTATGCGGGTACGACTATGGCAGATGACAAAGAGAGAGATAACCTCTTTTATCAAGGGTTGAGGGAAAATTTAAGGCAACCACTCATAGACCTGAAGAATGCGGGATTCAATGAGTTGGTCGAAGCCGCTCGCATGCTGGAGAGCGACTTGGAGCGAACTCAACGGCGAAAGGGTGTTGCGGCAAGGCAGGGAGAAGGAAAGCCTTCTCAGTCTCAACCCCAGTGGAAGCCCGAGGGCAGCCGATGGAAGAAGAGGCCCCGTCCTAATAGGCCTGGGGAGAGAAGTGGCGCACCTTCGGGAGATTTCCGTTCCAGAGGTCCGGTTACTTGTTACCAGTGTGGCAAGGTGGGTCACATTAGCCGTTTTTGTACCGAGGGCGGAGCTGGGCCAGAGCCGAGGCAAGAACAATCGGTGCGTTCGGGTCCCAGTGTTGCAGAGAAAGGGAAAGCGGCGGAGTCGAGTGCTTCGCGGTTCCCTCCAGTGCAGCCTAGAGCCTATAACCTTGGGCAGCAGGAAGCGATACGTCAACCCGATGTGGTGACAGGTACGAAAGGTTTAAGTTTCGTTTGTTACTATAATGTAGGTTGCGGCATTTCATGTTTGTTTTGCACGTGGTTAGGTTTTGTGCTAGTTTCGGGCTACCCCTCTCGAGTGTTGTTCGACACGGGGGCGTCACACTCTTTTCTTGCGGAAAGTTTTATCCGGAAGATTGGTGCTGAGCCCGTAGTGGCAGGAGTGGAGCTGAGTGTGCGTATGCCGAATGGGTCTTTCATGATTACCATGAGGAAGGGACGCATCGTGATGCAAATTGGCGATTGTGATTTCGTGTTAGTAGCAGCGATTCTGCCACTAGCCGAATTCGATGTTATCTTGGGAATGGACTGGCTTGCGGAGCAGCGAGCTAGTATCGACTGCCAGTTGAAGGTGGTAACCCTGAGAGGGGAAGGTAGAGCAGAGGTCAAGTTTGAAGGCCTAAGCGGAGTGGCTTGCTCCCTGATTTCCGCTATGCAAATGAGGCGTGCGGTAAACCAAGGAGGCGAGGCGTTCTTAGCTTTGTTGGAGACTCACTCCACAAAGTTGGCTATTAGAGAAGTCCCGGTGGTGAAAGAATTTGAGGATGTTTTCCCCGAGGAGCTTCCGGGAGCACCTCCTCAGCGTGAAATTGATTTCTCGATAGAGTTGGTATCCGGTGCGAGGCCAGTGTCGCGTCCTCCGTTTAGGATGGCACCGAAGGAACTGGCCGAGTTAAAGGTTCAGTTGCAGGAGTTATTAGAGCAAGGGTACATTAGGCCCAGCTCTTCGCCGTGGAGCGCGCCGGTTTTGTTTGTGAAGAAGAAAGACGGAAGTATGCGGTTGTGTATCGATTATCGTGAATTGAATAAATTGACCGTAAAGAATAAATATCTGATTCCCCGAATCGATGATTTATTCGACCAGTTAGTGGAGATGGGGTGGCGGTAGATCCAGCGAAGATTGAAGCCATTAGAGATTGGCCTGTTTTGAGAACCGTGGCGGAAGTCCGGAGTTTCCTTGGACTAGCCGGTTATTACAGAAGGTTCGTGGAGAGCTTTTCGCGGATGGCGCTGCCCCTCACCACTCTCACTCGCAAGGACCAGAGGTTCGTATGGACACCGGAGTGTGCCCGTGCATTTGATAATCTGAAGGAAAGGTTGATGTCCGCTCTAATCCTTAGTCTTCCTAGTGGGATGGAAGGATTTCAGATTTTCAGCGATGCGTCAGGTTGCGGGTTGGGTTGCGTGCTGGTGCAGCACGGCAAGGTGATCGTTTATGGGTCAAGGCAGTTAAAGACTCATGAGAAGAATTATCCCGTCCACGATCTGGAGTTGGCGGCGGTAATCTTTGCGCTAAAATTATGGCGGCACTACGTTTATGGTGCGAAGGTGGAGATCTTCACAGATCACAAAAGCTTGAGGTACCTTCTAGACCAAAAGGACCTGAATATGCGGCAGCGTAGGTGGGTCGAGTTCCTTGGGGACTACGATGTGGAGATTCAATATACTCCGGGTAAAGCCAACGTGGTGGCGGATGCTTTGAGTAGGAAGTACTCCGGGCAAGGTAATTGGATGGAGGCGCATAACGAGCGTTTGATTCGAGACTTGGAGTCTCTTGACATTTCTTGTGTGGCTAGAGGTGAGTCTAGCGTAGCTCGTTTGAACTGGATTGAAATGCAGTGTGATTTAACGGATCGAATCCGAGAGGCGACCAGTGCGGACGAGGAGTGCCAACAGTTGGTGTTGGAGGCTTAGCAAAGCGAAGGCACTGCTTTGGAGATGGTTGGTGGAATTCTGAGGAGAGACGGAAGGATCTGTGTTCCGCGCTTCGGCAAGCTTCGCGAGGAGTTGATGTTTGAAGCTCACTTTACGAAGTACTCCGTTCATCCAGGAAGTACAAAGATGTACGCGGATTTGAAGAAATCTTTTTGGTGGCCTGGGATGAAGCGGGATGTAGCCGAGTACGTGAGCCGATGTCAGACTTGTGCCTTGGTGAAGGCTGAGTGGCAAAGGCCCGGTGGGTTCTTGAAGCCTCTTCCCATTCCCGAATGGAAATTTGATGACATCTCTAAGGATTTTGTGCATGGGTTGCCTCGATCGCAGCAGGGTAACGATGCGATTTGGGTGATAGTGGATCGCCTGACGAAGGTGGCCCACTTCATTCCGAATCAGAAGGGCGATGGCGTGGAAAAGCTCGTGGAGCTTTATGTTCGAAACGTTGTGCGGTTGCACGGAATTCCGAAGAGCATCGTTAGTGATCGCGATGGGCGATTCACCTCGAAGGACTGGAGATTAGTGCAGAAAAGTCTAGGCACGAAGCTCAAGTTTAGCACCGCGTTCCATCCGCAGACCGATGGTCAGACGGAGCGAACGAACCGTATGTTGGAAGACATGTTGAGGATGTGTGCTCTCGACTTTGGCAAAGGTTGGGAGAACCACCTTTTCATGGTGGAGTTCGCCTATAATAATAGCTTCCAGGCGAGTATCAAGATGGCGCCATACGAAGCTTTGTATGGAAGGAAGTGTCGAACGTCGATGTCTTGGGCAGAGGTGGGGGACACTAAGGTTTTGGGAAAGCAAGTGGTGGAAGATGCATGCGAGATTGTGCGGACGATCCAAGAGCGCATGAAGGTTGCTCAGGATCGACAAGCGAAGTATTTTAATACGCGCCACAGAAATGTGGAGTTCGCAGTGGGCGACATGGTCTACTTGAAGATCAAGCCGTTCAAGGGTGTTTCGCGGGTGCGGCGACTCAAGAAGTTGAGTCCGAGATTTTTGGGTCCGTTCGAGGTTACGGAGCGTATAGGCGAAGCAGCCTATCGTTTGGCGTTGTCCGCAAAGCTGAGTGGATTACATGACGTTTTCCATGTCTCCGTGCTGAGGAAAGCTTTGGTACAGCCGAACGTCGTGGTCGAAGCGGCGGCGGTGCCGGTGATGGAGGACTTGGGGGCGAGGGTTCGCCCGGTGTGCGTGGAGGATTCAGAAGTCCGACAGTTGCGTAACAAGCAAGTCAAACTTGTAAAGGTGCGATGGGACAACTGCGGGCGGGACGAATTCTCTTGGGAGCGTGAGCAAGTGATGCGGGAGGATTTCCCGGAACTTTTCGCTCCAGGTATGCATTGTGAATTTCCTGTTTAAATTCTGAAATTTCGAGGACGAAATTCTTTTAAGGGGGGTGGAGTTGTAACACCCCAAAAATCATAGTTCAGCGAGTTAGGCGGAGTGGTAGTGCTGCGCTCGGGATAGGCTAAAAATTCCACAACAGTTCTATGCGCACGACCATTGTCCTCTTCGCGCACGACCAGTGATCGTGCGCCAGTGATCGTGCGCAACCCGCAACAAATCGGAGTTCTGTCTCGGCTTATCGCACGACCATTTGCTATTCGCGCACGACCAGTGATCGTGTGACTGTGATCGTGCGCCCTGTTTATTTCTGTTCCGCGAAAACGTGCGGGATGACGATCCGACCGATCAAATATTTCGGGATTTGATCCGACGGCTGAGATGTTTCGCTGGGGGGCTTTAGGGCTTGGATGAGGGGTTATTCCCTCATATTTTCAAGTCCTTTCTCTCTCTTAGGTTGGAGAAAGGAGAAGGGGGCAAGGAGGAAGAAGAGGGGAGATCCGCCATTGTTGGAGCTTCGGAGCTCCGATCGCCGATCCGAGTCCGGCAACGCGTAGAGGGCGTCAAGGCGCTTCTTCTCCACCGTTTGGTTGCAAGCTTCTCATGGCTAGGACGAGATCTCAAAAGGTAACGACATTTCTCCTCCCGGTCTTTAGGATGCGTGTTTGGCATCCCTCTATTTTCTGCATTTTGGCACCGGATCCGTCGAGTGAGAGGTATCCGGGTCGCCTTGGTTCAAGAGGAACCACCGGGTTGATTGTGTCCGTCCCCGGCATGTTTTGCACTAGAGATCCGTTCCGTTAGCAGATTAGGCATTGTGGGTGAAGCCGGATTTGTGGCCGTTGGTCCGATCCGGTGATGTTGATTTACGAGCATTTTAGGAGTTTTGTTAGAAATCCGATTACGGCGAACTCGTCGTTGTGATGCCCTTGTAGCTTCGTGTGGTAACGAATGTTGGGTTTAGGGCGGAGAATTAATGTGCGGATTTTGGGGCTTGTGATGCCTAGTGTTGGGCGAAGGCGCGATTGGTCTTTGTGGTCGGCTGGCTATCCCGTGAAGACTGAGATTCACGTGTGGAGAGTGTCCCGACAAGATTAGTCCCTTCGATTGTTGACTGATGAGAATGTCTGAGCTACGGATGAGTCCGTTGACGGTCGCCATGCGAGGCAATCGGTGGACGTTGTCCCGAAAGTAAGCCCAGGGCCTTGGGACGTTTTGGTTGGCCATAATTCTTAGAATCGGTCTTGGTGCGTTGTTGGCGGCCCGAGCGTGTGAGCTGTCAGACAATCCCGATGGCATGGTGAGCCAGGCGAGGTGGGTCTCAGCGAGAGCGCTTGGCCTTGGGTTTTGATGCCCTTGTGGGGAAGTAATGAGTACCCTTGTGTTGGTGATGTATGATGATGTGTTAGATTCATACGCTTTAGGGCACCTTGGGTGAAACCCTGGGCTTGCACTCATTTTGCATTGTTAGGCCCCTTTTATTACCTGCTCAACATAGAAACGTGGATGATGCTTGTGACACTCATGCCAGTATTTATGTTGCTTTTCTTTATATACATTTGCATACGAAGTGCTGACTTGCAGGGTGAAGTAGTTCCCCGGGGTCCGCTAGGACGGCCGGGAGGAGGGATGTTGTTACACCGCTTGTGGACAGCAATAGCTGACCCTTGTTTACCGCTCTTTGTGATTTGGTTGCAGGGCAAGAATCGCAGGCTGGACCCAGCGCGCCGGCCAAAAGGCCTAAAGCCTCATGAAGTGCTTAGTTGATTTCCTGCATTACTTTCTTCGTACTTTGTTATATCCGGCTTGCATGTCGAGGTAGTTTAGGGAAAAACTATCTTTCCCCTTTTGTTGGGATGTCTTTTATTATGGAATGTTTGATGTTTTGGACATTGTTTTGTAAGACTTTAAGGCCAGTTGGACTCCTTTGTAGTGTGGACAATCTCTGTGGCTTTAGTTTGTTTCCGCTGTGTTGTCTGAGTTATGAGATTGGGTAGTTAATATCATCTTTTAATACTAAAGCTGTGGCGGTTATATGCTGTGGGGTCCCGGCCGGACCCATATTATATGGTCATTACAGGGGAGGTGTTACATAGTCGCGGCCGCGGTCGCCGCCTCCTCTGGATCGGACCTAGCAGTCCGTGAGGACGTTGGGAGCTTCCTTCTCCGACCTAGTTCTTGTGCGACAAGAAGCTAGGGTTCTTCATTGCTTGTGTGGACTTCTGTAGAGGGATCGATCTATTTCGATCCTTGAAGAACTCAAAGTAGATTTCGTATTTCTCTTGGAGCATCTAGGTTGGATTTGATCCAATCCCGCAAAGGTAATTTTCATACCTAGTAGTTTTGATTAACTTCTTGATTCAATGTTCATGGCCCGATCAAAACTCTTTTGGGTTGTTCTCTTTATTTCCGCTGCGCCTACATATGATGTATGGTTATATAGAAAACCCAACACGAGCCCCAACTGCACGGTATGACTATGACTATGATGATGAGTACAGTGACTATCGTTGGGATGACTCCAGAGGAGGATGACATCACTTGACGTATCTGCAATGACGCACCCTCCTTCACCTGGACCCGAAGGCATTTAGTGATTGGCTCATGGACATGGCTCACTATTTTGACTAGTTTGAGATGAGTAACGAGCAGCGTGTGTGGTTTGCCAAAATGAAATTGATCGGCCAAGAAAAAATTTATTGGTCGAGTCTAAAGAGGTCACTTGAGCAGGACGACTATTACCCCATCGTTCGATGGGACGAGATGAAGTAGCGCTTTGGGACATAAATATCTCCCAACTTCATATCATGATAAGCTTTACGCACTGTGTCAGGGGACTCTCCGTTGCTGATTACAAGTAACGATTTGACGAGCTAGTAGTGCATAGTGATATTCAAGAGGAGCCCATCGCCACTGCATCTCGCTTTTGTACTGGACTTAGGGCTGACATCCGAAGGGAGCTGATTCCCCATAGGATTGAGACAGTAGAGCAGGTTTTTCAGCTTGCGAAGGAGTATGAGCATTATTTGCGCACTACGGGCTTGAGGCAGGTCACCTCTCAACCCGATGTCACCCCAGCTAGGAGACCCACTCCTGCCATGATCACTGCCACCCCTCGCGCTCCCGCAGACGCGACGGGAAGAGTTATTGTACCTGGAGGCCCTGAGCCTAGGCATCCAATGTTATCGATGTTCTCGCAGAGGGCACTTCGCAGCGCAATGTCCGACTAGGAATTTACTGGTTGAGGAGTCAGGTGAGCCCAGCACTGAGGCTAAGGACGTCGTCGTCGAGGAGATTACAGATGTCGTAGAGGACGGATGGGAGAGTGATGCTGAGAGATCGCTAAAGTTAGGAATCCTTCGCCGCCTTCTCCACACCCCACGTATCGAGGAGGATTGGCGTCGCTCCAATATCTTCTTCACATATTTCCTGAGCGCAGGAGGCCCCTGCAAGCTCGTCATCAATAGTGGTAGATGTGTAAATATAATCGCTAGGAAAGGGTTGGAGGGGATGCAATCACGACAGAACAAAATCTGCATCCTTACCATGTCTTATGGGTGGACAAGTCCACCATCCAGGTTACACAGAGATGCCTGGTGTCGATTTGCTTAGCGACCACTGAGGACCAGGTTTGGTGTGACGTTATCCCCATGGACGTCGCACACGTTCTTCTCGGGTGACCTTGGTTATATGAACGTGATGCCACGTGTTATGGCCGGTCCAACACGTGTATATTTTCCGACAAAGGTCGGAAGATTACCCTTACCCCGACCCAGCCCAGAGATCCTCCGAAGGCAAGTCGAGTCATCCATTAGTGTGGGGTCTTCGAGACCTCTCCATGTATTGAGGAAGGGTGATTTCCTGAGAGAAAGTTTAGAGGAAGGGGTTATGTTTATTGTGGCGGCCACGATGACAACCGAGACCCCTAGCGAGACTGAGATTACTGATTCGGACGTTCGTCTATTGATGGATGATTACATAGATATTATGCCCGAGGAGCTTCCTGATGAGCTCCCTCCATTGAGGGACATCAAGCATGCGATCGATCTGATCTCAGGGACATCTTTGCCCAATCTCCCACATTATCGCCTGAATTCGACTGAGCATGCCGAGCAGAAATGGCAAGTTGATGATCTTCTGCGGAAGAAGTTTATACAAGACAGTCTAAGTCTCTGTGCCGTACCGACCATTCTTACTCTGAAGAAGGACGGGAGTTGACGCATGTGCATTGATAGTCGTGTCATAAATAAGATCACGGTGAAGTATTGTTTCCCTATTCCCCGCCTCGACGATCTCCTAGATTCGATGGCAGGTGCCCAGATCTTCTCAAAGATCGACCTTCGTAGTGGGTACCATCAAATTAGAATTAGAGAGGGGGATGAGTGGAAGACGGCCTTCAAGACGAAGGACGGCTTGTATGGGTGGCTAGTTATGTAGTTCGGACTATCGAACGCGCCCAACACGTTCATGAGAGTGATGACACAGGTTCTGCGGCCCTACATGGGCAAATTCTTGGTAGTATATTTTGATATACAGCCAGGGCCGCACCGAGCACTTGCGCCATATTTGTCTGGTGTTCAAACTCCTACGGAAGGAGCATCTTTACATCAACTTGAAAAAGTGCTCGTTCCTGTCCACATCCGTTCAATTCTTAGGTTATGTAGTTTCGGCGTCTGGTATATTCGTTGACCCTGACAAGGTCAGGGCGATTCGTGAGTGGCCCGTCCTGACAAACATTCATGAGGCTCGTATCTTTCATGGACTTGCCACCTTCTATAGGAGGTTTGTCCGTGCCTTCAGCTCGATTATGGCCCTTATTATGAGCTGCCTCCGCAAGGGTGATTTCGTCTGGACGAAGGCTACCACTCGAGCCTTCGAGGAGATTAAGGAGAGTCTATCTACTGCTCTTGTCTTACGCATACCTGATTACTCCAAGGTCTTCGAAGTATCCTGTGACGCAACAGGAGTTGGCATCGCCGCGGTACTTAGCAAGGAAGGTCATCCTACTGCCTACTTCAGCGAGAAGCTGAATGATGCCCGACAGAAGTATTCGAACTATGATCGGGAGTTCTAAGCCATTGTACAGGCACTGCGATACTGGCGTCATTACCTCCTGCACAAGGTGTTTTGTTCTGTACTCTGACCATCAAGCGTCGAGGTACCTCGACTCACAGAAGAAATTGGTCAACCTCATGCAAAATGGGTGGAGTACATGCAGGAGTTTCATTATGTTCTCAAACACTGAGTAGGTGTTGAGAACAAACCAACTGACACCTTGAGTCACCAAGTCAGCATCCTCCACACCATGAGCACTCGAGTAGTGGGTTTTGAGCGACTAGCTTACGATTATCCAGAGTGTCCAGATTTCGGGACATTTACGCTGCACTATCAGGGACCCTCCTGATCTTCATGAGGGTTTATACGATTTCAGACGGGTACTTATTAATGGGCCCGCATCTTTGCGTTCCTCAGGTGTCCCTCCGAGATTTCCTATCTGGGAGCTACACGCAGGCGAAGCAGCGGGGCACTTCGGTCGAGACAAGACAATCGCGTTAGTCGAGGATCATTTTTTCTGGCCCGGTCTGAAGAAGGACGTTATTATTGCTGTAAGGCATTGTCGAGTCTGCCAGACCGCGATGGGATCCCGCCTGGATTATACACCTCACTACCCGTTCCGTAGAGGCCCTGGACAGATATTAATATGGACTTATTCTCGGCTCCCTCGCACTTTGAGGAGCTCATTCGATCTTTGGTTGTGGTGGACCATTTTTCTAAAATGACCCATTTTATCTCTTGTCAAAAGACTGTTGACGCCTCTCACGTGGTTGTGTTATTCATTTGAGAGGTATTTAAGTATCATAGACTTCCACTTCCATAGTCTCTGACCGCGACGTGCGTTTCATGAGTTATTTTTGGAAGACATTATGGAAGAAGACTGGTACAACCTTGAAGTTCTCCTCCGCCTACCCACCCACAGACGGATGAACAAACTGAGGTTGTCAACCGTAGTCTTGGGACTCTACTACGTTGTCTTGTGAAGATAGTTCGTCCATTTGGGATTCTGTTCTCCCCATAATCGAATTTGCATATAATAGTTATGTCAATAGGACCACAGTTTGAGTCCATTTCACATCATATTAGGGTATGAGCCTAGGAAACCTATTGACTTGATGGAAATTCCCCTCGAGTCTAGACCTAGTGAGTCAACAGTCTTTTATCCAGCATATGCATGCACTTCATGAGATAGTCCATAAAAAAATTGCATCTAATAATGATTATTATAAAGACCAAGCAGACCAGCACAGGCGGGAACAAATCTTTGAGGCGGGAGAGCAAGTGTTGATTCGCATTCGACATGAGAGGGTCCCGCAAGGACCAGCAAAGAAATTAAGCGCTCGCCGAATGGGCCCTTATACAGTCATGCGGCGGATTGGTACGAACGCATATGAATTGACATCCCTCATGGTATGGGCATCAACCGAGTATTCAACGTAGAGGATCTGACTCCTTACTATGAGGAGCGCTCCACACCCCTCCCTGAGCCTTCACCTCATATTGCCCCTACTAGTCCCTCCCATTCCCCACCTGAGGAGTCGCTCCATGAGGATTGCATTGCACCATCGACGATTCCACCGACCCAGCAGTCAGACGGAGATACCTTACAGCCAGATCCATCAACTTCTACAGACGACATACTATAGATCATCGGTCACAATTTTTACATCGCGGGCGGGCGAGATATTGTGTGTTATCTTGTCCGTTGGAGCGGTTGGCTTCTACATGATGCTACTTAGATTTCGTCAGAGGAGCTTGAGAGACTTGCCCCGAGGCTATACAATGAGTATGACCATCTTCACTAACCGGTGATGAGTGCTTTCAAGTCGGGGGTGGGGGGGGGGGGGGGGGGGGGGGGGGGGGGGGGGGGGGGGGGGGGGGGGGGGGGGGGGGGAGG
>JAWHQI010002187.1:0-42901 GCA_033032865.1 Dactylorhiza incarnata | reverse complement strand
CCCCCCCCCCCCCCCCCCCCCCCCCCCCCCCCCCCCCCCCCCCCCCCCCCCCCCCCCCCCCCCCCCCCCCCCCCCGTTTTATTAATGAAAAATTTCCCAATCATGTTTATAAACTAGAAAAAGCACTTTGTGGTTTAAAACAAGCGCCACGTGCATGGTATGAAAGACTTACATCATTTTTATTAAAGCACGGTTATATTATGGGAAGTGCCGAAAATACTCTCTTCATTAAACATAATAATGATGATTTAATTATTTTGCAAATATATGTTGATGATATAATCTTTGGATCTATTAATGAACAGTTGTGTAATGAAGTTATTAAAGTGATGAAAAATGAATTTGAAATGAGTCTAGTAGGGGAACTTTCTTATTTCCTTGGTTCTCAAATATCACAAAGAAATGATGGTATTTTTATATGTCAAACCAAATATGTCTATGATATGCTTAAGCATTTTGGATTTGAAAACCTTAAACATGCTTCTACACCAATGAGTGCATCACTTAAATTAGGAAAAGATGAATCGGGAATTTCAATTGATCAAACCTTATATAGAGGTATGATAGGATCCATACTTTATCTTAGTGCAACTAGACCCGATATTATGTTTGTCGTATGCTTATGTGCTCGATTTCAAACCAATCCAAAAGAATCTCATTTAAAAGCGGTAAAATGAATTTTTAGATATCTTATTGGGTCATCTAGATTAGGATTATGGTACCCGCATAATAATTCATTTACACTTCACGGCTACTCCGATTCGGACTATGCTGGTTGTTCACTTGATAGAAAAAGCACTAGTGGTACTTGACATTTTCTAAGACCTTCAATAGTTGCATGGTCTAGTAGGAATCAAAATTTGGTTGCACTCTTCACCACAGAGGCCGAATACATTGCATTAGGGAGTTGTTGTGCACAAGCTCTATGGATGAGCCAAACTTTAGAGGACTTTGGTTTTCATCTAAAACTTATAGAATTAAAATGTGACAACAAAAGTGTCATTGATCTCACAAATAATCCGGTACACCACTCTAGATCCAAACATATAGATGCGCGTCATCATTTCATAAGGGATCACATTAAAAAGGAAAATGTTAGGATAAGTTTCATTGGCACGGACTCTCAACTTGCTGATATATTTACTAAACCTCTTCCCGATGCAAGGTTTCAAATGTTAAGGTTGGAATTAGGAGTCTTAGACATCTTAGGATGAATAACATGTAAAATGCTAATGTTGGAATTTTCTGATTTTTAAATTTCTAAAAATCCTTAAAAATATATGTTAGTTTATATTTACTAATTTGTTTTTGACATTTATTATCTTTGTTTTAACTTATATTTTAGAAAATCAACTACAAAAATTCAAAATTCAAAAATACAAAAATAAACTTTTGTGATTTTTTTTTTTTTATTAAAAATTTTCAAAACAACAAAAAAAATTGTATGATCTTTATTGCTAATATCAAGCATGAATGAATTCTTTTATTATTTACAATGTTAACATTTATTCCTTCAAATTACTTTGAACATTTTTTTGTTTATCATGCTTTGATATATCTATTTAAGTGCATCAATTGTATTGAAGCATATGTGTAGAACGAAGCTTAGCATGCCTCTAAGTATGAGTAAATGTTTTGTGATTTATAATGATACATTTTCTCTCACTTATTTTGGTAATCTACATGTTTGTTTAAATCTACAAATAATTGTTTGTGTAGTGTAAATGTACAATAAATTAAAACTTGCATAAGTTTATTACCTACACTTTATTTAAATTGCACTTATGAAATTTAGAAAAGTGGTTGAGTTTAAAAAAAAATTGGGTCTGCAAAACAAGTGTATTCGGAGAATGTTGTCTCACAAATATGAAAAAATAAACAAAAATAACTCCACCAAGCACTACTTGAACCTCCTGATAAGTCTTCATAAGCATTGTGAGGTTGAGCACCTTGGAAAGAATAGTAAAGTGTCTTGTGCAACCCTTGAATAATATACCACTTTTTACAAAATAATGTGCATTAAAGTGTGTGAAAGTTAATTTACTTGTGTTTTATTGTGCACTTTATTTTGCATATGTCTTGTATTTTGTGATTTGAATCAATTGTTAACATTACCCAAAAATACACTTATGTGCACATCATTATCTTTCATAACACTTCTTCTCATGAGTATTGGATTCTACTGCTTTATCTATACTACTCTTTATATAACAAATGCACTAGGTAACCTAGCATGATCTCTACAATGTTTTGGTATCTCTTGAACTTAAAATTAAGTAACATTGTAGTATATTCCTTTTTGATATGTTCATATTCATGCTTGGTTTCTTTAAGTAAAACTATGAGATTTCAAAAAGGTTAAAACATCTTTACATTTTGAACTTAAAACTCATATTTTTACTTATGTTTTTCATACTTACAAAAAGATGTTTCTTATAATCTTTCGCTTGCTTATAACTCTTATCTTTTTATTTGAAATCTCTTATGTATATACTATGTTTTAAATCTTTATCATTATCTATATTACGAAAGCTCGAGCATTCTTATTATTTCTAAGAAATACCTCCTTACTACCATCACCCTACCTTCTTTTGATAATACCAAAAGGGGGAGATTAATTGAAGAAACCTATTTGGGAGAAATATAGAAGAATACGGGGAGACTACTTCATGTAATCAATCATTTAGGGGGAGTAAAACATAAATTGCATTTATGTAGGGGGGCATTAAGATAGGGGGAGTATTACACTATTATCTCGTCTATCATATTATATAATCACCTTTAATGATTTCTTGCTAAGAGGATTTGTTATTATCAAAAGGGGGAGATTGTTGGACATGTGTGTCACATCCCTTTGTTTGAGAATAACAAATCCCAAATTGTATTTGATCTTGCTTGTCGTGTGTTTAGAGTATGCTGGAACTATAGGTGCAACTGAAGAATTGCTGTCCGAATTTTGTTCGATAAAACCGCTGAGAAGAGAGAAGAAACCGCTGTGAAGAGAGAAGAAACCGCTGAGAAAAACTGCAATCGATGAATTTTTACTGCGTTCGACGAATTGGATTCAGCTCGACGAATTGGAGCTCGACGAACTGAAACCATTGAGAAGAAATCGGTGAGAAGACGGGGTTCAACAAAATTAAACTGCGTTCAACAAAAGTAATTTGCATTCGACGAAATTGTAGAAACTGCGTTCGACGAATTTGAGTTCGAAGAAATGCCGGACGATGAAACCGCTGAGAAGAAGGCGTTCGACGAAATGAAATTTCGTTCGACGAAAAGAGCAGGCCGCTCGACGAAATTTTCAGAAATAGCGCTCGACGAATTCCTCAGATACTGCGTTCGACGAAATTTTCAGAAATAGTCGTTCAACAAAATTGTGCTTGACAAAATTGCAGTTGACGAACGTGCCTCTGATCGACGAACTGTCGAACTGCCACGATCCCTTTGTTTCGCATGTTTTCAGCAGTTATTTTGCACGATTCAGAAACTGCTTCCCGAACGGCTTTGATCAAAATAAATATTGATTTTGAAGCCTTTATTAGACAGATCTGTGAGAGCTTCCTGGAAATATATACCGGTGCCAAAATTCCATTGTTACTTTGCCGAATTCTCATCTCCCACTCAAAGTAAAAAGAATAATTCTGGAGAAGGAAGCCATCACGGTACATCCGAAGAACAATCGCATCAACCTCGCTTGAGCAACATCGGTCCTTCATCATCAACTCCAGAATATCTTATAGAGGGAGTCTTTATTTGTATTATTACATTTCATTGTATTTTCGTTGTGAAATCGCCTTGTGTTTGGCGACTAGGTCCTTGCGTGGCTTAGGGGGTAATTCGCCGCGTGAGTTGGCGACTAGGTCTAGGAGATTAGATCTAGGGGGTGCTCGAGGCCATATCCGGGGAAGGATTGGCTAGAGCGGCTTAAGGCCATATCCGGGAAGGATAGGCTAAAGCCAACCGGTTTGTGGGGATACAAGTCGGTATAGAAAAGGGAAAAATTGTTTTACTTTGTACGCCTCCGATTTCTAGCGATATTGAAATCAAATTTATGTAAGCACCTTTTTATAATATAATCATGTCTCTTTCTGTGTTTACTTGATTTCTAACATTTGGCATAAGTTATAAAATTGCAAATTATAATTGTTTCTTCATTTTAGTTAAATTGTTATTTCGTTCTTATTTACTCTTGACAATTTAGTAAATCGTCTAAAAATTATAAAGAATTTTATTCCCTTATTCACCCCCACCCCCTCTAAGGGCGCCAATCGATCCAACAAGTGGTATCAGAGCGAGGTTATTCCAAACGGTTTAAAAACCAGGAATAATGGCGTCTTTTGATCTCGCTTTTTCTGAGGGTCAGGGAATTAGTAGACCTCCACTATTTACCGGGTCAGATTATAATTACTGGAAAATAGGATGAGATGTTTTCATATGACCTTAGATATTGAGGTATGGAATATGGTAGAAGAGGAATACTCTCCTCCTACAATTGTAGTTGGAGAGACAACTTTAGATAAACCAAAAGATAAATGGGATGATAGGGGATAAGCTAAAATGTAAAAATAACGCCAAGGCCATGAACGCTTTATTTTGTGCGTTAGATAGAAATGAATTTAATAGAATTTCTGCATGTACTACTGCATATGAAATTTGGAATCATTTGGAAGTTACTCATGAAAGTACATCGCAGGTTAAAGATTCAAAGCTTTTCCAACTTGAGTCGGAATATGAAAAATTCCGGATGGATGAAAGTGAAGATGTTGATGCCATGTACACGCGCTTCACCAAGATCGTCAATGCCTCCAAAGTCCTTGGAAAGACCTTCTCCAACGGCGAATTGGTTCGAAAGATTCTTCGTTCCCTTCCGCCAAAATTCAACCCGAAGGTGACAACCATTTCAGAATCGCACAATCTAAGAACACTCCAAGTTGAGAGCCTCATTGGGAATCTCAAAAGTCATTAGGTAGAACTCAAAATCCAATATGATGAATACATCAAGGAGCCAAAGAAGAAGGCATTGGCACTAAAATCAAAGAAGGAGTGCCAAGAGGATGAGGATGAAGATGAAGAAAGCCTTTTGGTGAAGAACTTCCGAAAGTTCATGCGAAATCCGGAAAGGAGAAACACTTTCCAGAAATTTATCCAAAAGGATGCAAGATGGAAAGGGTCATACTCAAAGAAGGAAAAGGAGAGCGACGATGAAAAAGAGAGACCTCCACCGGAATGCTTTCATTGTAGGAAGACCGGGCACATTCAGAGCCAATGTTCAAAGTTCTTGAAGGAGAAGAAGGAAAAGTGGCACAAAGGGAAGGAGAAGAGGAAGGTGCTAAAAGCTAGAACATGGGATGACTCCTCCTCCTCCTCCGAATAGTCAAGCAGGTCTTCATCAAACGAAGATGAAGAAGCAAACATGTGCCTCATGGGACATGGAAACGATGGCAACGACACCAGTGTTCTTAGCGACACTGAGGTAACTCCTCCCACTTATGATGAACTCTTTAATGAATTCCTTGAAACTTGCAAAGCTTTTGATAAAAATATGAAAGATAGTATTTTATTGAACCGTGAAAATGAATCTCTTATTAAAGAAAATCAAAAGCTTTCCAAAAAATTAATTGTTTTAGAAAAGAGAAAGGTTTCTTGCCAAGAGTGTGATCACTCCACTAAATTGGCAAAAGATATTGAAGAGTCACTTTCTAAAGCCCTCTCTCATGCCAAAACTCTTACAAAAGAGAAGGTGGAATTAGAAAGGAAATGAGAAGCATCTCTTTTGCAAATCAAAAATAATAAAAAAGGTTTTGAAAATAAGTGTCATGCTTGTAAAAGAAAATTCTTCACTTAAAGCACAGGTTCATGATCTCACCATGGCCATTAAAAAATTTGGAATAGGCCAAAAATCACTGGAAATGATTTTAGGGAACCAGTGCCATGGTTCTGGAAAATTTGGGCTCGGATATCGAGGTGAGGACTACCGCCTGGCTCTAGCCACTAACACCGGCGTTAGCACCTCATACAAGAAGCCGGAATTTTCTTTTTCAAAATGTTTTTCTTCTGTAAATCCAATTTTTTCCAGCAAGAAAATATTCCAGAAAAGGGTCTCAACCCCTTTTATTTCGTGTGCAAACTGTTATAGGTTAGGTCACACATCTAGTTCTTGCAGGAAAATAAAACAAAATACTTTAAAACAAATCTGAGTACCTAAGGCTTCCACTTATTCTATGGGTGGTTCCAGTTGGGTATCCGGATCTTTACTCTTATCTTCTTTCTAGATGTGCAGGCAGGCTAAGGACAATGAAGACGTGTGGTACTTGGATTCAAGATGCTCCAAGCACATGACGGGCAATAAAGCAAAGTTCCTTAGCCTAGAAAAGAAGAAGGGAGGGATTGTAAGATCCCTCTCCCGCACCTGGAGAGCTTCCGGATCTTATGCCCAGAACCGCCGCCTTACGGTGACACTAACACTTGAGTTACCTGCCTCCGCAAGACGCCGATCCTGCCGGCAAGAATGATCAACTGGCCAACAAAAGCTAAGAAGAAAAATTTATTAAAAAAAACTCCAAGTCCACAATCACACATATCTGTATAAATATCCAAATGAATACAGGTCCAGCAATGAGTAAAATAATGAGAGAGAAAAAGGGCTTATGCCTGGTACATATCCAAATAAAGTACAAAAACTATCTCACTCTACATCTATGCGGAAACTATCGAACTTGTCACCGCGTATCTGTGGATGCTGCTACTGCAATAACGGGTAGTGGTTGCATTGCTTCCTCCCGTCCTACTGACATGTTTCCTACTTCTCCAGCATATCGATTCCTAAAAGATGTGGTCCACCGACCATTAGTCAAAAAATAGCCAAATTCCCCATCCCCTCCACCGTGACTCCTAGGCACCATGCGGGAGGGAGAAGCGGAGGACATCAAGGGGTAATTAATCAAGCAGGTGACAAATGTCTAGACTAGCAGGGTATATAAATACTAAGCAAGTAATGATAACAATTCTATACTAACAAGAGTAAGTGTGACAGTAATAAGTATGAGACAATATAAGTAAAAGAGGCAGGTATAATAAATAAGAGCAGCTACAAAAGTAACCTTAACTTATATGCACACACAAAAGCACATAAGCTAAGGGATCTGACACTAAGGTAAACTCATCGTATAAAAGAGCCCATACTAATTTATACGATGAGGTCTCTGTTTATTCAAGATTGTTATGCTATGATATGCAATGCAATGGTGCCACTCACGCACACGACTCTGTACGTACAGACCTTTTGTAGTTCCCTCTGTTTGAGTGTGTCAACTCAGGTACCCAGTTGAGGCAAACAGGGCAGTGGACCGGGCTGTCCACTTCTAGGCTTGTGTAACACCACCCAACCTAGACCTTACGTACGCCCCTAAGAACACACAGGATATCCGCGTACTATCTGGTAAGAACCACCTCTAGCCTTCTATTCGAGTCTCCGCTCAGGTACCTAGTTGAGGCAAACTGGGAAGTAGACCGGGCTGTCCACTTCTAGGCCAGTATGACAACTCCCAGCCTAGACCTTTATGTGCGCCCCTAAGAACACAAAGGGTATACGCGTACTACTTTATACAAAAAACCTCTAAGTGAAAACATCGAGCCCTCCGCTCGCTGGACTAACCTAGTCCTTCCAACATACCGAGCCTACCGCTCGCAGGACCTAACCCGTCCTTCTAACATGCTGAGCTTACTACTCACAGGACTCTCTCAGTCCTTCCTTATATTCCGAGCCTACCGCTCGCAGGACTATCATAGTCCTTTCTTATCATTCCATCCCAAATTTGGGATAGGAATTATCTTATCAAGTTCTCCTACTTAACTACTCTTGTCTTTCGTTTAGCTGAACTTAGAAGTTTAGGGTTAACCTTGGGCTTCCCGAGGACTACCCTGTGAGGGGCTCGCAACGGTAGTAGGAGTGTGATGGGATGACATCCCAAACTTCCTTCTTCCCAAGGCACTTAATCTATTGGTAGCTACCCTTTTGACTTAATCCCCCTTTTCCTTTTCACTTACATCAAGTACCTAGGATGAGTTAAGTTTTGTACTTAGGAGTGGGAGAGTTCTCTTGAGCTCCAACACCACTATGACTTGTGACCATGAGATGACTCACCCGTCATCACATTCTAAGCTCGAGTTCCCTCCTTCACATAGGAACTACACACACACACACACACACACACACTTAAATCCTCAGCCATGCCAGGACCCACACACCTATTCCTTCATCACCCCTAAGCTAGGGTTCACCTTAGACATTTCCAGGCTTCACCCTTAAGTATTAACACCAAGGTGGCTTATCCTTCTGAGATTAGTTTTACCTTCACATAATCGCTTAATGCGTGATGGGCTGTGTGTGTGGGACCCTTAATGAGGTCTAATCTCCTTTTCATATCATTGTCAAATCTTGAACTGATAGTTTCACTAAACGCGCCCCAAACCCCTTTCTTCTAATAAAGGCCACTAATGTTTAATCCTTTAAGCAATCTATGACTTCATATTGACCTAGGAGTTAATAAACTTATGGAGGATGGTCTGGAGTGGTCTAAATCTCATAATTCAGTTTTTCCTATTCGCGGACCAGTATGCCTTAAAGTGAAACCACATGTCCTGCGAGTTGGTCTGTATGAATATAAGCTCAGTATATGGTCATTTTAATTCCAAAGATTTGTGTTCAGGTCAAAGGTCTATGTACAAATTTCTATAATATTCCGGCAATAATAAAGTCATTAATTGATTTCAATTCATGAATCCAAATACTACCTTGTGGAGGAAGTATGGAGTTTACTCAATGAATGATTCTAATAAAATTTTCATGACTTCATACTGATATAAAAAGACCTTTTTCCAAAATTTCATAATATTTCAACATCAATAACTCAGGAAATTAATTTCTCAAATTGTAAACTCAAATTGTACTTTGTGAAGAAAGTATCAAATATATGTCATCATAAATTGCAGGAAAATTACCATGAAATTTTAGTAATCAGGGATGTGCAGCAATTGAATACCATAATTTTCTAGTCAAAATAAACCACTGAAATGAATTTTCTAAATAATTGCAATAATTCATAAAACAGTGATTTTTGGCAATCCTCAAAATATTAAAATCCAAAAACTTTTCAAGAGGTTTACCATGCCTATCTGAGTGTGCTGACAGAAAATTATGTGGATTTTTCAACAAATAATTTCACCAGAATTATGTGGATGCCTAAATCATGAATTATCCATATAATAAAAGAACCACCATAATTAAGAGCTCAAAAATCATAGGAAAATTCTCATAGACAATATTTCCTCCAAGGATAACTTTAACAAATCCTCATAATTTTCTCAAGTGGTTTCATCACATTTATGGAACTTGCATACTTTGGTAATAAATACATAAATGACCTTCAAGGGTGAAATTGAGCTCCAAAAATTATAGAAAAAATCTCTAAGGTGTATAGTTGCCTAACTACACATATACCAAGGTGAAGGATTTTTCTTCATTAATTTGCTCACAAAAGTTTCATTAATACAATTGTGTGACAATTTAATTTAATCATAAAACTTTACGCAAATTAATTCCTTTTTGCGCTAAAACTTCCTGAGATGTCATTTTATCACAAAACCCATGCATGTACAAATTTCCATTGGCATACATTAAGGGTATTCTAGAGATTTCACCAAAATCTCCGAGAGTGCTAACCGCACACCATTTCCCCTGGGCCTTCACTTGCATTTGAGATTTCTCAACAAGCACCCAACCAAATGGCCTAAAATTTTAGCCAGAGATCCATCATGACCTAACGAGTTATCCACCAAAATTTGGTGAGATTGGGGGCCTCCTACCCACATATACTTCACATGCATGCTAAATTAAATTTTTACAAACACTATAGGGAAAATATTTCCAAAAATCCCCAAATTATTACAGTGAGTGTATTAGGGCATGAAACACGCATTCCCAGAATTTAAGGTCATTTGGAGTTGTAGAACTCTCCAAATTTATTTTCAAGTATCTTGGTCATCCTATGTATATATCACACTAGAAAATTAATTTCGGGGGCTGTGGTGCTCCAAATGGAGCAAACTAAATTTCTGATTAAAGTAGAGCCGTAAACCTACATATTTCATGTTGGAGATAGTTTGTGAATCGGCCTCTATGGCATGCATAAAAGGTCAAAACTCGCAGCCCATGATAAGCTATATATTTATTAAAACATTAAACAATTAAAATCAACAAAAAAAACCAGACAACATCACGTCTTCTTCCTCAACGAACCGAGGGCCGAAATTTTCTTTTCCTGGGTAAACTTTGGCTCGAAATTTCGGCGATCACCGGCCTTCTCCGGCAAACCCCCCGAGCTAACACCTCCGGCCGAGGTTTGGCTTTAGAATGGCGGTGAAAACTCAGTCGGAGGTGGCCGGAGTTGCTCTCCCGTCATCCTCGTTTTTAGGCTTGGAGCACGAAAAAGCTAAATGGAAAAACTCCATTGTTTTTATAGAAATTAAAAATGGAAGAGGTAGAATTCTAGCATAGGAGGAGGGGGAGAGGCTTTCGACCTTGATCCAAGCTGGGAGGGGACGCATGCTGCCGGAAATCCATTCCGATTTTCTCTCTTAGTCCATGCTCATTCTCCCTCTAGGGTGCCCGATTCCTTCTGAAACGAGAGGGCTTATCCTTCTTCGAGCATTCTAAAGCTAATCGGGGGTTTAGATGTGGTCGGGGGAATCTATAGCTAAGGTTGTCATTGTTGGCGATTTCACCAAGGTTGGTGCCTCCCTCTTCAGCCACTTATGGCACTCCAGCTCAAGGGGGATTTAATCCCTCAGTCGTGAGGAGGTGATTAGGAGTATAATAAAGCTCCCTTGCCACTTTAAACCTACATTTGACATCAATGCTTGGTCGGCCACTTCAAAGGAGCTCCCTCATCTCTCCTCCACTTGGTTGCCACATCACCAAAACTGCTGGAATTTACTCCTTGCATCTAGAGTGTGTTTTGGGGAAATGAATTGAGTGCCAATTGACATCCTTTCCCCAAATTTCTCATTCATCTCTTTTCTTCCCTTTTGGGCTCTTATGATTAAGAATCCCCAAATTATCCTTAAATCTTGAATTTCCTGGATATTTCAGAGTATAGGCATGATTGGCTTGCTCATGGGCCCAAGCATTGGGCTAAATCCAACTTCAATTGAGTTTGGGCTCAATTGACCTAAAGGGCTTTTTTTTTCTTTTTTTTCACCTATTCACCTAGATTTTTAGAGCTCTTTGGCTGGTCTAGCCTTTTGCCATGACATAGTCATGACAAAAATTCAACTCAAGGGTCTGGTGGTTTGTGGGATGTTACAAATCCCAATACATAAAGAAATAATTTCGTCCCCGAAATTAAGATTGGGCCTATGGGGTTCGGACTATGGTGGATAAAAGTGAGAGTTAAGCAATTAGCCCCCCCCCCCCCCCCCCCCTTTCCATATCAAATATCCATGGAGGAGTCTCAATTTATAAAACCTATTATTTGCAAAAGCTCCAAAATTTGACACGAGTGCATTCCTCCACAAGGTAGGTTTCAACTACAAGTGAAGCTTATTCCGGGCACATTGTTCACTTCAAATATAAGTGTTAACAATCCCTCTCTTCCCCGTACTGTCGGTCTTCATGAAGACAATTTATAGTCAACAATGTATATACGATTCAATTCTCGAGATCCCTCAGAGTCATATTTTATTAGTCATAAATAAAAAAAATCGAATCTTCTAGCTTAGTCTGAGTTCTGTATTATATCATCTCATTAGAGACGATGTTATCTCAGATCAATTCACAGATCGCATCATTTCATTTCTTTTAAAGTGGTAATAGATCATATGTGTACAAATTTTCAAATAATCTTAGCATAAAGAGGAATCCCAATCAAGTTCTCTAAGGATATATATTCAACATTTTCTATCTGAGATTTATTTTCTTAACAAATCGTTTCATCATCAACATCGAATAACTCTTAACTGTTAAATAAATCAACGTGGTGAATGACTCTTGTATTATTTCAGTCAATAATTTAGACAAAATTCACAAGACTTCATGTGGGTCTAGAAAGTCTATTTTCCATATTCCTTCACGTTCTCTGAAAACCATTTGATTACGTATAATATGAACATCAAGTTATTCAATCTTGTGAAGAACACTCAATAACTTGTCTAATGATTGTGAGAAAATTTCCATAACATATTGCTCCTAAAAAACAAATCGATCCATTTTGTAATTTTCATAGATCGTAAGATTGGCAATTATTTTGATCACAAAAGCACTAGATGACTCATCATGTGAAGGAATTTCTATATAACAACATCTAAATCTACCCAAAAGAATTCTAGAGCAATCCAATGTTCTAAATAACTCTTTGCCAATTTATCTTCTTTTTAAAAATTTATTTGGTCATGTAAGTCATAATCGCATTAAATTTTACAAGATAAGACTTAGTTAGGAGGGTTTAATAGCTTCACACTACAAAAATCCTAATAGTGTACTTTCACCTTATGAAGCTAATGCTCAAGTTCCATAACTTTGCAAGGAAGTTTGGTCCATATTTCATTATTTCGCCGGTGTGACATTTTGATTTACTTGTAAACTATTATGAAGATTGACCCATTTGTTTTCTAAATTCTAGAAATGATTCCAATCTGTGTGATACCTGTGTATATGAATCCACTATGATCAGTTATTTTTGTGTTCGGGGTTGAGTTGGCCATTTATTTCCGGGTATTTAATTTAATCAGAGGGAAACATCAGGGATCTTGGTATTTTCCAACAGCAATACTCGTCAATAGTCATTACTTCCATGAATCTCCACATTTTGAACGGGTTGCTGAAAATTCTCCGGACAAAATTATACAACATTTCCTGATTAATCATTCCACCTAGTCTTGATAATTTCTTTGGAAACCAAAAGATTTGACGCAAGTCCTGCCGTGTTAAGATTCAAATTTTTTTTCTAATCATTCATCACCTCTCACAATGCATATATTAGCAACACGAACAATTCGTATCAAGTTACAGATCCTCATAACTGCATATTTCAATGATCATATCATTCCTAATTGGAAGTGGTCTTGGTAATGTCCAAGTATGCGTGTGTTGAATTCAGGTTTCCTATACTTAGAATACTTAGCTCCTTAATTCTTATTCTTGGAGATCGTTATATTTCCAAGGTCACGTCATAACAAAAAGTATCAGCGTTCTGGAGTTCCGGAGTCTTCGCCTCCTGACTCTAATGCAACTCGAAATCAAATTATGCACTCATGCTCCCCCATGTTGTTTGCAGATCCTATTACCTTATATGCATAAGGTATACCCAATGGTTATATTCATTCGATCATCGAGTTGATCTTTCCTTCTTTGTCCATTTGAAACTCAGAATGGTTTTCTAATGGGGGATAAATGCGAGGCATTATGTTCATATGGTTTTGTGCTAACGTATGGTTTACCCAATACATAAAGAAAATGATGCACACCCCTATACATTTGAGTTGAGCTTTGTTCATCCAAGTATCTAAATATTTTGTGTATTGTATTAGGGAAGGCACATTCGCTCCATAGGTTGGGAACTAAGTAGTTATCCTCTACCTTGTGTTCAAAATTTGATAATTCTCGCAGTCTTATACTATCTTCCTTGATTTCAAGAGTCACACATCAACATGCCTAGGCGACCAGATCTATGTCTTCGAAGACTCCCTTTATTACTTTCTTCGCTTACTTATCCGTTAAATTCTTAGGGAAACAATGGGGTGAATAATCGTTATTGAAAGGCTCTTATTTCGATTTATAACGGTCTCGTCATAGTATTAATAATTCTCATATCTAAGATGGCTTATGTTTGTGACGGACATTTCCAAAAATAAGGTCTATGGAACTCGAATTGGTACCTGATCTGGCCCTAATAAACAAAAGGATTAGCCCCTATATATTTTAGGCTAAGTTTCTTTGATATCATTATGGTGTATTTGTCCTAGATACACACTCAGTACTTAGGGCATACCACTTTAGGCTTGGAGTTCCATCCTGAGACTTATTGATATTCTACACACTTTAGACCCCCAAGGTTACCAACTACCACAAACTTCTCAAGCTTAATCTATGGGCAGTCCACAAATGGGCCTTTTCTGAACTTGAATCCTTATCCGACCTCCGGTATTTGTCACGATGATCATTTCGGTGTAACCCAATTGTTGGTTTGGAGATTGAGTTTTTGAATCTCCTACTATCCACTAATGGTTTTCGTGCACCAAATCTCTCGATGTGGTTCTATCCGTAGGGTAAGGAAGGGTAATATCACTTGATAGGAGATTTAGGGATGTCGTGGTTTAAGCTTTAAGCGGCTACTTTCCCATTTAGGCTCTTTCCTTAGTCACTTGGGTGTCTTAATGCCCTATTCAGTCAATACCCGAGGTCCGTTTTGGATTAGTATATGCTATGAAATCATCTTGATGCGTCAAACTAGAATGATGTCCTAGTTGGGTTGGCTTAACTCATTGATTAATGGACTATTTTGTGTGATTTTTACACACGGGTACACCACTGCTTCTGCTGCTAATTTGTCCTCAAACTAACTCGAGAGGGGGTGTCCCAGGGTTTGTGGACTTCTTTCTCGTTGGATCATTTGTGGCTTTGATACCAGTTGTAAGATCCCTCTCCGCACCTGGAGAGCTTCCGGATCTTATGTAAGATCTCTTTTCTCAAAACCCGTTCGGGTACTTGAAAACTCAAACCTCTCCCGCATCGCACGGTTGAGGTGGATCTTCGCCCAGAATCGCCGCCTTGCGGTGTCACCAACACTCGGGTTGGCTAACACCGCTTAGCACCAACTCTGCCGGCTATACGATCATAAGTAAAAATATGCCAAAAGACAAGAACAGAAGCAAGGGCATGTCCACATGTCACAACATTATATAACTATATAATGAAACAGAAAATGTCCACAAAAGAGAAGTACAAGAAGTAAGGGCTTAAGCCCGATGCATATCCAAAATAAGTACTCTCTCTCTACAACATGCAGAAACTACAACAAAACTCTCAAATGCGGAAACCTAACTATCTAGTCATCAACCTGTGGCGTCGTGGTAGTACGCTGCATCCGCTGCTCAGGTCCTGCCATCTCGTCCTGCTACGCGCGGGACAACTCTGTCTCCTCGGACTCCTGCGGTCACACCGACCGTTATTCATAAAGACTAAGTCGTTTTGTCCTCGCCTCCCTCCACGACTCCTAGGTACCGAGCGGGAGGAAGAAGCGGAGGACAACAAGGGGTAAACAACGAAAGAGGTGGCATGGCATTAATCTAGCAAGTATAGGCAAAGCAGTAAAACTAGCTAACAGGATAGTGCAAATAAACGACAGTAAAGTAGAGCATGAAGTAAGCAGTAATAGAAAGAAAATGCGGTGCAGTAAGTAAAACTAGTCTACCATCACAGATTCGTACCTTAACTTATATGAACGCCCATACGACATAGAAGTTAAGATGTCCAGGTAACCCATCATATAAAAGAGCTCATACTAATTTATATGATGGGGTATGCAGATGTGTGTTATGATATGCTATGTTTATGATGTGTATTATACAGCCATGCAATGCAACTCACCCACACGACTCTATGCACACAGACCTTTATAGTTCCCATTTTGTTAGAAAGGAAGCCAACCTTTTGGGTACCAACCGTCGTGGCTCACTGTGGAAGTGGATCGGGCACTCCACATCCTAGGCGGGTATGGTCACTACCAAGGCTAGACCTCACGTACGCCTCAACGCTAAGAACACAACAACGAAGCTCCTGCGTACTCTTGCTGGAATCCACCAGACTTTAAGGTCGGGGTGGGTTATTAGGGATTGTCTTCCAGACTGCGGTACTCAAACTTACCTGCCCTCTCCTCACCCTCACCTGAGTCAACGTACTACCGCCGGTGACACGACTAGCCTAGTACCGAAGACTCGCCAGTATTTGAATAAGTAACATGTGTTAAAAAGTCCACCCGAGCTTCCGACTCAGGGTCTATCACACAAGCTGATCCAACCCATCTCCTGCCCAAAGGAGATCCATACTAGTTTACTGACCCAATTAGGCTACTCTTGCCTACAACTTAGTTAGTGTTATATTTAGGGTGAATCTTGGACTTCCCGCGGTGTACTCCGTAAAGGGGTTCCCAACGGTACTACGGATTCAATGGGCTCAACCCCACCATCCTCCTCAAGACAATTACTTTAGTTGGTGATTAACATTTGGTTCACCCCTCATTATTTCATATACTTAATGTGACTTAGCTCAACACCCATCCCACCCAATTGGGTTGGACGTACCTCCACTCCTCAATCACTAACCCTATCATAACCTCACAGCTAACTCTAGGTTTGACCCTCCTTGAATCATTGTGAGCTATAACTCAAATACTGATTGGGTATAACTTCTAAACACTACTTAGGGGTCTGAATTGACTAAAATTCAAAATTCTGTTTTTACTAATCGCAGACCATTAAGTTGAACTAACCTCAAACAGCATAAGAGAATCCTTCCAACAACTCATCACCAAGGTATGGTATATTTATCCTAGGCTCCCACTGACCTTAATAAGGTATGTTCCAATTTCCAATATTTCCCATATTAATTTGGTACTTATTATAATTTAAAGTAGTTCAGGCCTTAAGTCAAATTACACATGAACTACCCTCAAAATGCTTCTACATGCTACATGGAAATTATCAGTAAGGTAATTTTCCATATCAAGGTGGTTTACTGAGTTCCATGACCCTATGGTGTCATGTGGCCTACTAAATCATCATATTAGTATAATTACCAAAATGCCACTATAATTAGGAAAAATAGTATTTCACATTTGAAAATTTTATAAAAATCACCAAGTGTCCAAATGGGGATCTAGAGTCCTCTGCCAAAGGATTGTGCCATTACCATATGATTTGACATTTTAAAATGATTTAACTTCCAAGGGTAGTAAATACCAATTTCTACATGAGGTACAAGAAATACAAATCTACCAGCTTCCAAACAATTGTCATGGGCATATATTAACATAAAATTACAGATAACCAAGTATCATGACATTGCCCCATGATTTGACATTTTAAAATGATTTAATATTCAAGTGTTGTAAATTCCAATTTCTACATGAGGTACATGAAATACAAATCTACAAGCTTCCAAACAATTATCATGGGCATATATTAACATAAAATTACAGATAACCAAGTGTCATGACATTGCCCCATGACTTGACATTTTTCATGATTAAATTACTCTAAGCTAGTAAGCACTTAAAAATTCCTACACAAGGTATAATACTTCAATAAATCATAACAAAATTATTATAGTCCATTTTCATCCCTATCCAGCCACTGATAAAATTTCAAAGCCATACAAGGTCATATGACCATGAATTTTATTTTATTAAGGAAAAGGTGGCAATCTCATTTATTAAGAGAAAAATACTTAAATGACTCTAAAAATTCCCATTAAATTATCTAAGCCATTTTATACTCTTAAAAACCAGTCTACATAGTTCTGAGCCAAGGCAAGGACATTTGGTCCTATGTCCTTCACATGCCACAAAATTGCAACCTTAAGGGTTTACCCTTAGGGTTTTAGGACACACCAACCTAATGGATCTAAAGGCTCCATTAGTGTGTGACACATACATTTGTATATCAATACCTACATAATCATAAAGGTGGAGGAGACTAACTCACTCAACTCCTCAAAATGGCCTAAGCCCTAATTTGACCCTTAAAGACCCTCCTTAGGGTTTCCCATTTTACATAGCAAAGCAACTCAAAATGGAGTGAACATTTAGGCAGGCACTACTCATGTACTAAAGAGCATGCCACCAAAGTTTGGTGTCATTTGAACTTCATATGCTCCAAAAATCAACATAATTTAAAAATCCTAATTACCACAAAAACCTAGGTAAAAGTGCTCATCAATGGCTGCCCTTTGGGCAGGCGGTGCCCCTAGGGTATACCTACCCATGGTTAAAAGCTCAGCTTCAAAGCTTGAGGGGTTTGGTCTAGGTAATTATTTTAGTGGACTGACCTAGTGTAGGATGAGTCCTAGTAAAACAGCTCCCTAGGGAGCTGTGAGTCACCAAATGACCTGAACTTAAGCCCTAATGAAAGTAAAGACCAAGGCCTACAACTTTCATGTTGGGCACTTTTTCTAATTCAGCCATTAGGAGGCCCTAATTTATTTTTGAAGTGGACTGATAAATAGAGGCAGAAAATCCATGGTATTGAATTAACTTAATTAAAGAAAATATGATTTGCACGAATCTTGAAGCACATCTGACCCTCCCCCTTCATCTTCTTCCTCCAGCCAACGGCTGAGATCAGCCAGAGCTCGGCAACATTGCTCCCCTAACTCCCGTCCATCCATGCCCCTCCCCGGCCAACCACCACCACCAACACCTTCGTGGTGGTCGGGGCTATGGATTCCCGGCGACATGGCGGCCGGAGGTGGTGTTTTCCGGTGATCTTAGCATGGCCGAAAATCGACATTTTCCATGGATTTGAGGTTTTGGATTCAGCTCAATTGAGACCTATCCTTCAATTAAATAGATAGGAAGCTAGCATAGAGGGAGAGGAGGAGAAACGAACTTAATATGGAGCTTGGCGGTGGCGGCGGCGGCGGTTGGCCATGGAAATGCTCCTCTCCGGTGACCTTGACCATTTCCTCCATTCTCCACCAAAAGATTTGATCCAAGGGTCGATCCCGACTGCTTTCCACCTTCTGAAGCTAATGGGAGGGCTAGGTGGAGGTGAGGAGGCTTGTATAGGTGAGTTTTAACAAAGTGACCCACAGTTTTGGCTTAATTTCCCCCTTGCTGCCACCACTTGCTGCTCTTCCCCTCCCTGATGTGTTCAGCAATCACCCAAGCAATCCTCCAAGCTTTCCCCAAGCCCCAAGGGTGATTGGCTTGAGTGTGGAGGAGGACATTGCTTTATCAACTCTCTTTTTGTCCCCTTTCTTCTCTCTCCTCCTTTTTGATGAAATGAGTCATGTTCATGGGCTTGGGTTAGCTTATTTAGCTGGTTAGGGTCTAATGAGTCCTGAAAATGAGCTAGCCCACTTGGCTTGAACTTTAGTCAAAGGGAATTAAGCTAAGTTACCTAAGTTGGCAATTATTGGCCATGGTTGACTCTTGATTTGACTTGGTCAACTTGGTGAGTGGGATGGACCCACTTGATGGTCTTGGGTCCCTTGTCACCACCCAATATTGGTTGGTCCATGGTGGGGCCCCAATTGGGCTAATTTAGCCTTAAGGTGTGATTTTTGACCTAAATTAAGCTAGAGTTGACTTTGGTCAAATTGGTCAATTGGTTGACCAAGTGATGGGGCTTTTAGGTCCAATGAGTTCCTTAAAGTGTTTAGAGTGTGGTGGTAAGGTCAATTTGAACATGCAGAGTCAATTGAACCCTAATTTACTTAGTTTGGTTAATGTTGACCTATTGTTGACTTTGGTCAATTTCATGCAATTGGGTCCCACCCAAGTGCATTTCTCAAGGTAATGGTCTTCCTTGGTGGTTAGGGTGGTATGGGGGAGGTCAATTTGGTGAATTGAGGATCAATTGGCCTAAGGGAGTGGTATTGGGCTATGTTGATTTTGTGCCCTTGGTGTGCACTTAGCACACTCCACTTGGTCCAAGGGCCTTAGTGGCCACTCTGCACACCACCCATGCCCTAATACCAACTAGGGGTCTAGAAGGATTGGGGATGTTACATATTATGCCCAGTACCACCGCCTTATGGTGACACTAACACCCAAGTTAGCTGCCTCCTCAAGACGCCGATCCTGCCGGCAAGAATGATCAACAGGCCAACAAGAGCTAAGAAGAAAAATTAATTAAAAAAAACTCCAAGTCCACAATCACACTGATGCGATAAATTCGGCAAGTGCACCGGTCGCGCAAGTAATAATAATGGGGAAAATCCCCGAGTGTCGGTCTCTTGAGGAACACAGAAAGGTGGAGTTGACTATTGAGGAGGACTTGAGATCGAAGTCCTTTAGGTCGAATGGATTGCGGGAGAGTTGGGTTGGCTTTTGGAAAATAAAATAAAAGCTATCAACCACTCCTATGCAATGCCGCTATGCAATGCTTCGCTTGGAGGGATGGAGACTAGGCAGGCCTTGAGCGCGCTGCGTCGAAAGGGCAGATGGACGAGTAGGCAAACGGAATCAAACTATGCAGGCCTTGAGCGCGCTGCTTCGTTAGGCGGTATGGTGTACGTGCCGCGATGCCACACTTCGGTAAGCGGAATAGGCGAGTAGGCTAGCGGAATGAGGGTCGCAAGCACCTCTTCGACAAGCACGCCACTAGCAATTGCTAGTGCGGCACACGAACGCGGCGGCAGAATGGAAATGGATGGCGGCGCACCTCAAAATAATAAGCAAGTATACCCAAATCTCATAGACATAATCAAGTATAAATGCTAATAATCGAAACACACTTCATCATAATGTTAGATCTAGTTACAAATACATCAATAAGAGAAGAATAAGGCAAGAAATCGACCGAATCCGAAGTCTCGTTGTAGATTCACGGTTGGAATCGCTGGGTTGTCAATCCGCGTCCAAGCTCGGTCCGCAACTACGTCCGGGGTAAAGAGAGCTGTCACGACTCTCCAATGGACCCGTCTTCTTCGTGTCACGATCCGGTAGAGGTTGCAAACTTCCTCTTGCTCGATGGAGATGGCGGCTAGGTCTTCCTTTGGAGCTCTTGGATGAAGGAGGAGGCCGAGAGGAAACTCCGGCTCAAGATCGGCGTGAAGAACAAGCCCGGAGCACCTCCAGATGGTGGGCGGCGATGGAGGGGCGAAACTAGACGAACTGGAGCAGGAACGGCGGAAAACGGCGGGGGGGGGGGGGGGGGGGGGGGGTCTGACCTAAATCGCGTGCAGGTCATTTATAGGCGCTGGAATTAAACAGTGCGCACAGTCAGTGGCGCACGACCAGTGGTCGTGCGCACTAGAATCCTGTGATCGTGCGCTCTGCCTGGACAGAACCTGCAAAGTTAGAAATTACAAAATAACATGTTCGCACGACCAGTGGCGCACGACCGGTGGTCGTGCGCACTATCGTCGGTGGTCGTGCGCAGTAGATGAAACAGAACTCAGAAATTTAATGGTAAGTGCGCACGAACAGTGGCGCACGACGGTGGTCATGCGCACAGGCATTGATGATCGTGCGCACTACACCAGACAGAACTCGTGAAAAAAGGGTTAAGTGCACACGATCAGTGGCGCACGACCAGTGGTCATACGCAATAGAACCAGTGATCGTGCACAGTGTTCCTGTGCAGAATTGCACCGGAAGCACTTGCACGACTCCTGTTCTAGCGTACGACCACAAATCCAGCCACTGAAAGTGGCACCTAACAGTGCATGAAAACTAGTACTGAAGATAGACACGAAATCACACCAAAATGGGCCTAGAGGTGCACCTAGCATGGAATATCAAATATGAACTATAACAGGGCTAAAGTGCGGTGAAATGACTAAATAACGGCCCAGATGAGTCCATAAAAGTGTATATAATCAGGACTCATCACACACATATCTGTATAAATATCCAAATGAATATAGGTCCAGCAATGAGTAAAATAATGAGAGAGAAAAAGGGCTTATGCCCGGTACATATCCAAATAAAGTACAAAAACTCTCTCACTCTACATCTATGCGGAAACTATCGAACTTGTCACCACGTATATGTGGCTGCTGCTGCTGCAATAACGGGTAGTGGTTGCATTACTTCCTCCCGTCCTCCTGACCTGTTTCCTACTTCTCCATCATATCGATTCCTAAAAGATGTGGTCCACCGACCATTAGTCAAAAAGACTAAGCCAATTCCCCATCCCCTCCCCCGCGACTCCTAGGCACCGTGCGGGAGGGAGAAGCGGAGGAAAACAAGGGGTAATGAATGAAGAAGGTGACAAATGTCTAGACTAGCAGGGTATATAAATACTAAGCAAGTAATGATAACAATTCTATACTAACAAGAGTAAGTGTGACAGTAATAAGTAAGAGACAATATAAGTAAAAGAGGCAGGTATAATAAATAAGAGCAGCTACAAAAGTAACCTTAAATTATATGCACACACAAAAGCACATAAGCTAAGGGATCTGACACTAAGGTAAACTCATCGTATAAAAGAGCCCATACTAATTTATACGATGAGGTCCTGTTTATGCAAGAATGCTATGTTATGATATGCAATGCAATGGTGCAACTCACGCACACGACTCTGTACGTACAGACCTTTTGTTGTTCCCTCTGTTCGAGTGTGTCAACTCAGGTACCCAGTTGAGGCAAACAGGGCAGTGGACCGGGCTGTCCACTTCTAGGCTTGTGTAACACCACCCAACCTAGACCTTACGTACACCCATAAGAACACACAGGGTATCCGCGTACTATCTGGTAAGCACCACCTCTAGCCCTCTATTCGAGTCTCCGCTCAGGTACCCAGTTGAGGCAAACTGGGCAGTAGACTGGGATGTCTACTTCTAGGCCAGTATGACAACTCCCAGCCTAGACCTTTATGTACACCGCTAAGAACACACAGGGTATACGCGTACTACTTGATACAAAAAGCCTCTAAGTGAAAACACCAAGCCCTCCGCTCGCTGGACTAACCTAGTCCTTCCAACATACCTAGCCTACCGCTAGCAGGACCTAACCCGTCCTTCTAACATGCTGAGCTTACTACTCGCAGGACCATCTCAGTCCTTCCTTATATTCCGAGCATACCGCTCGCAGGACTATCATAGTCCTTTCTTATCATTCCATCCCAAATTTGGGATAGGAATTATCTTATCAAGTTCTCCTACTTAACTACTCTTGTCTTTCATTTAACTGAACTTAGAAGTTTAGGGTTAACCTTGGGCTTCCTGAGGACTACCCTGTGAGGGGCTCGCAACGGTAATAGGAGTGTGATGGGATGACATCCCAAACTTCCTTCTTCCCAAGGCACTTAATCAATTGGTATCTACCCTTTTGACTTAATCCCCTTTTTCCTTTTCATTTACATCAAGTACCTAGGATGAGTTAAGTTCTGTACTTAGGAGAGGGAGAGTTCTCTTGACCTCCAACACCAATATGACTTGTGACCGGGAGTTGACTCACCCGTCATCACATTCTAAGCTCGAGTTCCCTAAATCACATAGGAACTACACACACACACACACACACACACACACACACACACACACACACACACACTTAAATCCTCAGCCATGCTAGGACCCACACACTTATTCCTTCAGCACCCCTAAGCTAAGGTTCACCTTAGACATTTCCAGGCTTCACCCTTAAGTATTAACACCAAGGTGGCTTATCATTCTGAGATTAGTTTTACCTTCACATAATCACTTAATGCGTGATGGGTTGTGTGTGTGGGACCCTTAATGAGGTCTAATCTCCTTTTCATATCATTGTCAAATCTTGAACTGATAGTTTCACTAAACGCACCCCAAACCCCTTTCTTCTAATAAAGGTCACTAATGTTTAATCCTTTAAGCAATCTATGACTTCATAATGACCTAGGAGTTAATAAACTTATGGAGGATGGTCTAGAGTGGTCAAAATCTCATAATTCAGTTTTCCTATTCGCAGACCAGTATGCCTTAAATGAAACCACATGTCCTGCGAGTTGGTCTGTATGAATATAAGCTCAGTATATGGTCATTTTAATTCCAAAGATTTGTCTTGAGGTCAAAGGTCTATGTACAAATTTCTATAATATTCCGGCAATATTAAAGTCATTAATTTATTTCAAGTCATGAATCCAAATACTACCTTATGGAGGAAGTATGGAGTTTACTCAATGAATGATTCTAATAAAATTTTCATGACTTCATACTGATATAAAAAGACCTTTTTCCAAAATTTCATAATATTTCAACATCAATAACTCAAGAAATTAATTTCTCAAATTGTAAACTCAAATTGTACTTTGTGAAAAAAGTATCAAATATATGTCATCATAAATTCCAGGAAAATTACCATGACTTTTTAGTAATCAGGGATGTGCAGCAATTGAATACCATACTTTTCTAGCCAAAATAAACCGCTGAAATGAATTTTCTAAGTAATTGCAATAATTCATAAAACACTGATTTTGGCAATCCTATAAATATTAAAATCCAAAAACTTTTCAAGAGGTTTACCATGCCTATCTGAGTGTGCTGACAGAAAATTGGGATTTTCCAACAAATAATTTCACGAGAATTATGTGGATGCCTAAATCATGAATTATCCTTATAATAAAAGAACCACCATAATTAAGAGCTCAAAAATCATAGGAAAATTCTCATAGACTATTTTTCCTCCAAGGATAACTTTAACAAATCCTCATAATTTTCTCAAGTGGTTTCATCACATTTATGGAACTTGCATACTTTGGTGATAAATAAATAAATGACCTTCAAGGGTGAAATTGAGCTCCAAAAATTAGAGAAAAATTCTCTAAGGTGTATAATTGCCTTACTACACATATTCCAAGGTGAAGGATTTTTCTTCATTAATTTGCTCACAAAGATTTCATTAATACAATTGTGTGACAATTTAATTTAAACATAAAACTTTACGCAAATTAATTCCTTTTTGCGCTAAAACTTCCTGAGATGTCATTTTATCACACAACCCATGCATGTACAAATTTCCATTGGCATACATTAAGGGTATCCTAGAGATTTCACCAAAATCTCCGAGAGTGCTAACCGCACACCATTTCCGCTGGGCCTTCACTTACATTTGAGATTTCTCAACATGCACCCAACCAAATGGCCTAAAATTTTAACCAGAGATCCATCATGACCTAATGAGTTATCCACCAAAATTTGGTGAGATTGGGGGCCTCCTACCCACATATACTTCACATGCATGCTAAATTAAGTTTTTACAAACACTATAAGGAAAATATTCCCAAAAATCCCCAAATTATTACAGGGAGTGTATTAGGGCATGAAACACGCATTCCCAAAATTTCAGGTCATTTGGAGTTGTAGAACTCTCCAAATTCATTTTCAAGTATCTTGGTCATCCTATGTATATGTCACACTAGAAAATTAATTCTGGGGGATGTGGTGCTCCAAATGGAGCAAACTAAATTTCTGATTAAAGTAGATCCATAAACCTACATATTTCATGTTGGAGATAGTTTGTGAATCTGCCTCTATGGCATGCAGAAAAGGTTGAAACTCGCAGCCCATGTTAAGCTATATAGATATTAAAACATTAAACAATTAAAATTAACAAAAAAAAACAGACAGCATCTCGTCTTCTTTCTCAACGAACCGAGGGCCAAAATTTTCTTTTCCTGGGTAAACTTTGGCTCGAAATTTCGGCGATCACCGGCCGTCTCCGGCAAAAACCCCCGAGCTAACACCTCCGGCCGAGGTTTGGCTTTAGAATGGCGGTGAAAACTCAGTCGGAGGTGGCCGGAGTTGCTCTCCCGTCATCCTCGTTTTTAGGCTTGGAACACGAAAAAGCTAAATGGAAAAAACTCCATTGTTTTTACAGAAATTAAAAATGGAAGAGGTAGAATTATAGCACAGGAGGAGGGGGAGAGGATTTTTACCTTGATCCAAGCTGGGAGGGGACGCATGCTGCCGGAAATCCATTCCGATTTTCTCTCTTAGTCCATACCCATTCTCCCTCTAGGGTGCCTGATTCCTTCTGAAACGAGAGGGCTTCTCCTCCTTCGAGCATTCTAAAGCTAATTGGGGGTTTAGATGTGGTCGGGGAAGCTATAGCTGAGGTTGTCATTGTTGGCGATTTCACCAAGGTTGGTGCCTCCCTCTTCAGCCACTTATGGCACTCCAGCTCACGGGGGAATTTAATCCCTGAGCCGTGAGGAGGTGATTAGGAGTAGAATTAAGCTCCCTTGCCACTTTAAACCTACACTTGCCATCAATGCTTGGTAGGCCACTTCAAAGGAGCTCCCTCATCTCTCCTCCACTTGGTTGCCACCTCACCAAAACTGCTGGAATTTACTCCTTGCATCTAGAGTGTGTTTTGGGGAAATGAATTGAGTGTGAATTGGCATCCTTTCCCCAAATTCTCATTTATCTCTTTCCTTCTCTTTTGGGCTCTTATTATTAAGAATCCCCAAATTATCCTTAAATCTTGAATTTCCTGGATATTTCAGAGTATAGGCATGATTGGCTTGCTCTTGGCCCAAGCATTGGGCTAAATCCAACTTCAATTGAGTTTGGGTTGAATTGACCTAAAGGGCTTTTTTTTTCTTTTTCTTTCACCTATTCACCTAGATTTTTAGAGCTCTTTGGCTGGTCTAACCTTTTGCCATGACATAGTCATGACAAAAATTCAACTCAAGGGTCTGGTGGTTTGTGGGATGTTATAGGGATCGTGACGTTTGGTGACAACGGAAAAGGAAGGATCATGGGAATTGGTACAGTTGGTAACAAATCCTTTACTATATCTAATGTTCTTTATGTAAAAGGATTAAAACACAATTTATTTCTATTAGCCAATTATGTGATAAAGGATTGATGTGTTATTTGAATCTTCCACTAATCTATGCAAAATATCTAATCCTACTACAAAAGATATTTTACTAACTGCACCAAGAATACATAATGTTTATCTAGTTTCTTTTCATGATCTTTCTAAATCATCTATAAAATGTGTTATCACTAAAAATGATGAATTAGAACTTTGGCATAGAAGACTAGGGCATGCTAGCACAAAGCTCATTGTAAAACTTGCCAAAAGTAATTTAATTAGAGGATTGCCTAGGTTAAATGGAACTTTACCTTCACTTTGTTCACCATGTCAAAAAGGTCAATTTTCAAGATCCTCTTTCAAAAGTAAAAAATTTCATTTCTACTACAAGACCCTTGCAAATAATTCATATGGATCTTTTTGGTCCCGTTAGCACTGCAAGTCTTGGTGGTAGATTATATACATATGTTTTAATAGATGATTTTTCAAGATATTGTTGGACATTATTTCTCCCTTCCAAATCCGATGCGTTTTGTGAATTTGCAAATTTATGTACTCGTATTCAAAATGAAAGTGATTTAAAAATTGAATGCATTCGCTCGGATCATGGAGAAGAATTTGAAAATGAAAAATTTACATCCTTTTGTGATATGTTAGGCATTAAACATGAGTTCTCTGCACCATGCACACCTCAACAAAATGGTGTTGTAGAAAGAAAAAATAGGACACTTCAAGAATTAGCACGCACAATGTTATGTGAATATAAATTACCTAAGTCCTTTTGGTCCGAAGCTGTAAATACATCATGTTATTTTATGAATAGAATCATGCTTCGCCCATCTCTTAATCTTACACCATATGAACTCTATTAATGTATCTTATTTCAAAGTTTTTGGTTGTAAATGTTTTATTTTGAATACAAAAGATTGCTTGGGAAAGTTTGATGAAAAATGTGATGAAGGACTTTTCTTGGGTACTCTTCAACTAGTAAAGCTTATAGAATTTTTAATAAAAGAACTAGTAGAGTTGAAGAGTCAATAAATGTAAAATTTGATGAGTTTGTTCCTTGTGTAGAAAAACTTTCCGCAGGCAACGAGGATGATCTCTTACAACCTTTGGAGCATGGTGATGAGGAATCTTCCAAAGAAGAAGAAGAGGAGGCCAAGGAAGATTAATATGTACCTCTAAGTGCCTTGAAATTCACAAAGGATCATCCACGAGAATTAATAATTTGTGAACCATCCATCGGGGTAAGAACTCGCTCTTCTCTTCATGAATCATATTCAAATATCTGTTTTGTTTCCGAAATTGAACCAAAAACCGTTTCTACCGCTTTAAATGATGAATTTTGATTTTTTGCTATGAATGAAGAGTTACAACAATTTGAGCGACATAATGTTTGGAAATTAGTAGAAAGACCATCTAATCACCCTGTTGTAGGTGTAAAATGGATTTTTAAAAATAAATTAGATGGTGAGTCTAGAATCACTAGGAATTAGGCACGCTTAGTAGCACAAGGATATTCACAAATCGAGGGGATAGATTTTGATGAAACTTTTGTGCCCGTAGCTAGGTTGGAATCCATTAGAATTTTTCTAGCATTTGCAAGCTTTAAAAGAATAAAACTATTTCAAATGGATGTAAAAAGTGCTTTTCTCAACGGGTTTGTAAAAGAAGAAGTTTATAATAAACAACCCCCCAGTTTTATTAATGAAAAATTTCCCAATCATGTTTATAAACTAGAAAAAGCGCTTTATGGTTTTAAACAAGCGCCATGTGCATGGTATGAAAGATTAACATCATTTTTATTAAAGCACGGTTATATTATGGGAAGTGCCGATAATACTCTCTTCATTAAACATAATAATGATGATTTAATTATTTGTCAAAAATATGTTGATGACATAATATTTGGATCTACTAATGAAGAGTTGTGTAATGAAGTTATTAAAGTGATGAAAAATGAATTTGAAATGAGTCTAGTAGGGGAACTTTCTTATTTCCATGGTTTTCAAATATCACAAAGAAATGATGGTATTTTTATATGTCAAACCAAATATGTCTATGATATGCTTAAGCGTTTTGGATTTGAAAACCTTAAACATGCTTCTACACCAATGAGTACATCACTTAAACTAGGAAAAGATGAATCGTGAATTTCAATTGATCAAACCTTATATAGAGGTATGATAGGATCCCTACTTTATCTTAGTGCAACTAGACCCGATATTATGTTTGTCGTATGCTTATGTGCTCGATTTCAAGCCAATCCAAAAGAATCTCATTTACTAATTGTGTTTTGACATTTATTATCTTTGTTTTAACTTATATTTTAGAAAATCAACTACAAAAATTCAAAATACAAAAATACAAAAATATACTATTGTGATTTTTCTGTTTTTTATTTCATTAAAATTTTTCAAAACAACAAAAAAAACTGTATGATCTTTATTGTTAATATCAAGCATGAATGAATTCTTTTATTATTTACAATGTTAACATTTATTCCTTCAAATTACTTTGAACATTGTTTTGTTTATCATGCTTTGATATATCTATTTAAGTGCATCAATTGTATTGAAGCATATGTGTAGAACGAAGCTTAGCATGCCTCTAAGTATGAGTAAATGTTTTGTGATTGATAATGATACATTTTCTCTCACTTATTTTGGTAATCTACATGTGTGTTTAAATCTACAAATAATTGTTTGTGTAGTGTAAATGTACAATGAATTAAAACTTGCGTAAGTTTATTACATACACTACATTTAAATTGCACTTAAGAAATTTTGAAAAGTGGTTGAGTTTAAAAAAAAATTGGGTCTACAAAACAAGTGTATTCGGAGAATGTTGTCTCACAAATATGAAAAAAAATAGACAAAAATAACTCCACCAAGCACTACTTGAACCTCCTGATAAGTCTTCGTAAGCATAGTGAGTTGAGCACCTTGGAAAGAATAGTAAAGTGTCTTGTGCAACCCTTGAATAATACACCACTTTTTACAAAATAATGTGCATTAAAGTGTGTGAAAGTTAATTTACTTGTGTTTTATTGTGCACTTTACTTTACATATGTCTTGTATTTTGTGATTTGAATCAATTGTTAACATTACCCAAAATACACTTATGTGCACATCATTATCTTTCATAACACTTCTTCTCATGAGTATTGGATTCTACTGCTTTATCTATACTACTCTTTATATAACAAATGCACTAGGTAACCTAGCATGATCTCTGCAATGTTTTGGTATCTCTTGAACTTAAAATAAAGTAACATTATAGTTTATTCCTTTTTGATTTGTTCATTTTCATGTTTGGTTTCTTTATGTAAAACTATGAGATTTCAAAAAGGTTAAAACAATTTACATTTTGAACTTAAAACTCATATTTTTACTTATGTTTTTCATGCTTATAAAAAGATGTTTCTTATAATCTTCCGCTTGCTAATAACTCTTATCTTTTTATTTGAAATCTCTTATGTATATACTATGCTTTAAGTCTTTATCATTATCTATATTACAAAAGCTCGATCATGCTTTATTATTTCTAAGAAATGCCTCCTTGCTACCATCACCCTACCTTCTTTTGATAATACCAAAAGGGGGAGATTATTTGAAGAAATCTATATAGGAGAAATATAGAAGAATACGGGGAGACTACTTCATGTAATCAATCATTTAGGGGGAGTAAAACATAAATTGCATTTATGTAGGGGGAGCATTAAGATAGGGGAGTATTACACTGTTATCTCATCTATCATATTCTATAATCACCTTTAATGATTTCTCGCTAAGAGGATTTGTTATTATCAAAAGGCAGAGATTGTTGGACATGTGTGTCACATCCCTTTGTTTGAGAATAACAAATCCCAAATTGTATTTGATCTTGCTTGTCGTGTGCTTAGAGTATGCAGGAACTATAGGTGCAACTGAAGAATTGCTGTCCGAATTGTGTTCGATAAAACCGCTGAGAAGAGAAGAGAGAAGAACCGCTGAGAAGAGAGAAGAAACCGCTGAGAAAAACTGCATTCGACGAATTTTTACTGCGTTCGACGAATTGGATTCAGCTCGATGAATTGAAGCTCGACGAACTAAAACCGTTGAGAAGAAACCGCTGAGAAGACGGGGTTCGACGAAATTAAACTACGTTCGACGAAAGTAATCTGCATTCGACGAAATTGTAGAAACTACGTTCGACGAATTTGAGTTCGAAGAAATGCCAGACGACGAAACCGCTGAGAAGAAGGCGTTCGACGAAATGATATTTTGTTCGACGAAAAGAGAAGGCCGCTCGACGAAATTTTCAAAAATAGCGCTCGACGAATTCCTCAGATACTGCGTTCGACGAAATTTTCAGAAATAGCCGTTCAACAAAATTGTGCTTGAAAAAATTGCAGTTGACGAACGTGCCTCTGATCGATGAACTGCCGAACTGCCATGATCCCTTTGTTTTGCATGTTTTCAGAAGTTATTTTGCATGATTCAGAAACTGCTTCCCGAACGGATTTGCTCAAAATAAATATTGATTTTGAAGCCTTTATTAGACAGATCTGTGAGAGCTTCCTGGGAATATATACCGGTGCCAAAATTCCATTGTTACTTTGCCGAATTCTCATCTCCCACTCAAAGTAAAAAGAATAATTCTGGAGAAGGAAGCCATCACGGTACATCCGAAGAATGGTCGCATCAACCTCGCTTGAGCAACATCGGTCCTTCATCATCAACTCCAGAATATCTTATAGAGGGAGTCTTTATTTGTATTATTTCATTTCATTGTATTTTTGTAGTGAAATCGCCTTGTGTTTGGCGACTAGGTCCTTGCGTGGCTTAGGGGGTAATTCGTCGCTTGAGTTGGCGACTAGGTCTAAGAGATTAGATCTAGGGGGTGCTCGAGGCCATATCCGGGGAAGGATTGGCTAGAGCGACTTGAGGCCATATCCGGGAAGGATAGGCTAAAGCTAACCGGTTTGTGGGGATACAAGTCGGTATAAAAAAGGAAAAATTGTTTTACTTTGTACGCCTCCGATTTCTAGCGTTATTGAAATCAAATTTATGTAAGCACCTTTTTATAATATAATCATGTCTCTTTATGTGTTTACTTGATTTCTAACATTTGGCATAAGTTATAAAATTAAAATTACAATTGTTTCTTCATTTAAGTTAAACTGTTATTTCGTTCTAATTACTCTTGACAATTTAGTAAATCGTCTAAAAATTATAAAGAATTTTATTCCCTTATTCACCCCCCCCCCCCCCCCTCTAAGAGCGCCAATCGATCCAACAAGTGGTATCAAAGCGTGGTTATTCGAAACGGTATAAAAACCAGGAATAATGGCGTCTTTTGATCTCGCTTTTTCCGAGGGTCAGGGAATTAGTAGACCTCCACTATTTACCGGGTCAGATTATAATTACTGAAAAAATAGGATGAGATGTTTTCTTATGACCCTAGATATTGAGGTATGGAATATGGTAGAAGAGGAATACTCTCCTCCTACAATTGTAGTTGGAGAGACAACTTTAGATAAACCAAAAGTTAAATGGGATGATAGGGATAAGCTAAAATGCAAAAATAACGCCAAGGCCATGAATGCTTTATTTCGTGCGTTAGATAGAAATGAATTTAATAGAATTTATGCATGTACTACTGCATATGAAATTTGGAATCATTTGGAAGTTACTCATGAAGGTACATCACAAGTTAAATATTCAAAGCTTTTCCAACTTGAGTCGGAATATGAAAAATTCCGGATGGATGAAAGTGAAGATGTTGATGACATGTACATGCGCTTCACCAAGATCGTCAATGCCTCCAAAGTCCTGGAAAGACCTTCTCCAACGGCGACTTGGTTCGAAAGATTCTTTGTTCCTTTCGGCCAAAATTCAACCCGAAGGTTACAGCCATTTCAGAATCGCACAATCTAAGAACACTCCAAGTTGAGAGCCTCATTGGGAATCTCAAAACCCATGAGGTAGAACTCAAAATCCAATATGATTAATACAACAAGGAGCCAAAGAAGAAGGCGTTGGCACTAAAATCAAAGAAGGAGTGCCAAGAGGATGAGGATGAAGATGAAGAAAGCCTTTTGGTGAAGAACTTCCGAAAGTTCATGTGAAATCTGGAAGGAGAAACACTTTCCAGAAATTTATCCAAACGGATACAAGATGGAAAGGGTCATACTCAAAGAAGGAAAAGGAGAGCGACGATGAAGAAGAGAGATCTCCACCGGAATGCTTTCATTGTAGGAAGACCGGGCACATTCGGAGCCAATGCCCAAAGTTCTTGAAGGAGAAGAAGGAAAAGCGACACAAAGGGAAGGAGAAGTGGAAGGTGCTAAAAGCTAGAACATGGGATGACTCCTCCTCCTCCTCCAAAGACTCAAGCGGGTCTTCATCAAGCGAAGATGAGGAAGCAAACATGTGCCTCATGGGACATGGAAACGGCGGCAATGACACCAGTATTCTTAGCGACACTGAGGTAACTCCTCCCACTTATGATGAACTCTTTAATGAATTCCTTGAAACTTGCAAAGCTTTTGATAAAAATATGAAAGATAGTATTTTATTGAATCGTGAAAATGAATCTCTTATAAAGAATATCAAAAGCTTTCCAAAAAATTAATTGTTTTAGAAAAGAGAAAGGTTTCTTGCCAAGAGTGTGATCACTCCACTAAATTGGCAAAAGATATTGAAGGGTCACTTTCTAAAGCCCTCTCTCATGCCAAAACTCTTACAAAAGAGAAGGGGGAATTAGAAAGGAAATTAGAAGCCTCTCTTTTGCAAATCAAAAATAATAAAAAAGGTTTTGAAAATAAGTGTGTCATGTTTGTAAAAGAAAATTCTTCACTTAAAGCACAGGTTCATGATCTCACCATGGCCATTAAAAAATTTGGAATAGGCCAAAAATCACTAGAAATGATTTTAGGGAACCAGTGCCATGGTTCTGGAAAATTTGGGCTCGTATATCGAGGTGAGGGCTACCGCCCGACGCTAGCCACTAACGCCGGCGTTAGCACCTCATACAAGAAGCCTGAATTTTCTTTTTCAAAATATTTTTCTTATGTAAATCCAATTTTTTCCAGCAAGAAAATATTCCAGAAAAGGGTCTCAACCACTTTTATTTCGTGTGCAAACTGTTATATGTTAGGTCACATATCTAGTTCTTGCAGGAAAATAAAACAAAATACTTTTAAAACAAATCTGGGTACCTAAGGCTTCCACTTATTCTATGGTTGGTTCCACTTGGGTATCCAGATCTTTACTCTCATCTTCTTTCTAGATGTGCAGGCAGGCTAAGGACAATGAAGACGTGTGGTACTTGGATTTAGGATGCTCCAAGCACATGACGGGCAATAAAGCAAAGTTCCTTAGCCTAGAAAAGAAGAAGGGAGGGATCGTGACGTTTGGTGACAACGGAAAAGGAAGGATCATGGGAATTGGTACAGTTGGTAACAAATCCTTTACTATATCTAATTTTCTTTATGTAAAAGGATAAAAACACAATTTAATTTCTATTAGCTAATTATGTGATAAAGGATTAGATGTGTTATTTGAATCTTCCACTAATCTATGCAAAATATCTAATCCTACTACAAAATATATTTTTCTAACTGCACCAAGAATACATAATGTTTATCTAGTTTCTTTTCATGATCTTTCTAAATCATCTATAAAATGTTTTATCACTAAAAATGATGAATTAGAACTTTGGCATAGAAGACTAGGGCATGCTAGCACAAAGCTCATTGTAAAACTTGCCAAAAGTAATTTAATTAGAGGATTGTCTAGGTTATATGGAACTTTACCTTCACTTTGTTCACCATGTCAAAAAGGTAAATTTTCAAGATCCTTTTTCAAAAGTAAAAATTTTATTTCTACTACAAGACCCTTGCAAATAATTCATATGGATCTTTTTGGTCTCGTTAGCACTGCAAGTCTTGGTGGTAGATTATATACATATGTTTTAATAGATGATTTTTCAAGATATTGTTGGACATTATTTCTCTCTTCCAAATCCGATGCGTTTTGTGAATTTGCAAATTTATGTACTCGTATTCAAAATGAAAGTGATTTAAAAATTAAATGCATACGCTCGGATCATGGAGGAGAATTTGAAAATGAAAAATTTACATCCTTTTGTGATATGTTAGGCATTAAACATGAGTTCTCTGCACCACGCACTCCTCAACAAAATGGTGTTGTAGAAAGAAAAAATAGGACACTTCAAGAATTAGCACGCACTATGTTATGTGAATATAAATTACCTAAGTCCTTTTGGGCCGAAGCCGTAAATACATAATGTTATTTTATGAATAGAATCATGCTTCGCCCATCTCTTAATCTCACACCATATGAACTCTATTTTCAAAAGAAGCCTAATGTATCTTATTTCAAAGTTTTTAGTTGTAAATGTTTTATTTTGAATACAAAAGATTGCTTGGGAAAGTTTGATGAAAAATGTGATGAAGGACTTTTCTTGGGTACTCTTCAACTAGTAAAGCTTATAGAATTTTTAATAAAAGAACTAGTAGAGTTGAAGAGTCAATAAATGTAAAATTTGATGAGTTTGTTCCTTGTGTAGAAAAACTTTCCGCAGGCAACGAGGATGATCTCTTACAACCTTTGGAGCATGGTGATGAGGAATCTTCCAAAGAAGAAGAAGAGGAGGCCAAGGAAGATGAATATGTACCTCCAAGTGCCTTGAAATTCACAAAGGATCATCCACGGGAATTAATAATTGGTGAACCATCTATCGGGGTAAGAACTCGCTCTTCTCTTCATGAATCATATTCAAATATCTGTTTTGTTTCCGAAATTGAACCAAAAACCGTTTCTACCGCTTTAAATGATGAATTTTAGTTTTTGGCTATGACTGAAGAGTTAGAACAATTTGAGCGACATAATGTTTGGAAATTAGTAGAAAGACCTTCTAATCACCCGATTTTAGGTGTAAAATGGATTTTTAAAAATAAATTAGATGGTGAGTCTAGAATCACTAGGAATAAGGCACGCTTAGTAGCACAAGGATATTCACAAATCGAGGGGATAAATTTTGATGAAACTTTTTCACCCGTTGCTAGTTTGGAATCCATTAGAATTTTTCTAGCATTTGCAAGCTTTAAAAGAATAAAACAATTTCAAATGGATGTAAAAAGTGCTTTTCTCAACGGGTTTGTAAAAGAAGAAGTTTATGTTGAACAACCCCCCCCCCCCGTTTTATTAATGAAAAATTTCCCAATCATGTTTATAAACTAGAAAAAGCGCTTTATGGTTTAAAACAAGCGCCACGTGCATGGTATGAAAGACTTACATCATTTTTATTAAAGCACGGTTATATTATGGGAAGTGTCGATAATACTCTCTTCATTAAACATAATAATGATGATTTAATTATTTGGCAAATATATGTTGATGATATAATCTTTGGATCTACTAATGAAGAGTTGTGTAATGAATTATTAAAGTGATGAAAAATGAATTTGAAATGAGTCTAGTAGGGGAACTTTCTTATTTCCTTGGTTTTCAAATATCACAAAGAAATGATGGTATTTTTATATGTCAAACTAAATATGTCTATGATATGCTTAAGCGTTTTGGATTTGAAAACCTTAAACATGCTTCTACACCAATGAGTGCATCACTTAAATTAGGAAAAGATGAATCAGGAATTTCAATTGATCAAACCTTATATAGAGGTATGATAGGATCCCTACTTTATCTTAGTGCAACTAGACCCGATATTATGTTTATCGTATGCTTATTTGCTCGATTTCAAGCCAATCCAAAAGAATCTCATTTAAAAGCGGGTAAAACGAATTTTAGATATCTTATGGGTCATCTAGATTAGGATAATGGTACCCGCATAATAATTCATTTACACTTCACGGCTACTCCGATTCGGACTATGCTGGTTGTTCACTTAATAGAAAAAGCACTAGTGGTACCTATCATTTTCTAGGACCTAAATTAGTTGCATGGTCTAGTAGGAAACAAAATTCGGTTGCACTCTCCACTACGGAGGCCGAATACATTGCATTAGGGAGTTGTTGTGCACAAGCTCTATGGATGAGCAAACTTTAGAGGACTTTGGTTTTCATCTAAACCTTATAGAATTAAAATGTGACAACAAAAGTGCCATTGATCTCACAAATAATCCGATACACCACTCTAGATCCAAACATATAGATGTGCGTCATCATTCCATAAGAGATCACATTAAAAAGGAAAATGTTAGGATAAGTTTCATTGGCAGGACTCTCAACTTGCTGATATATTTACTAAACCTCTTCCAGATGCAAGGTTTCAAATGTTATGGTTGGAATTAGGAGTCTTAGACATCTTAGGATTAATAACATGTAAAATGCTAATGTTGGAATTTTCTGATTTTTAAATTTCTAAGATTCCTTAAAAAAATATGTTAGTTTATATTTACTAATTTGATTTTGACATTTATTATCTTTGTTTTAACTTATATTTTAGAAAATCAATTAACTACAAAAATTCAAAATTCAAAATTACAAAAATATACTTTTGTGATTTTTCTGTTTTTTATTTCATTAAAATTTTTCAAAACAACAAAAAAAACTGTATGATCTTTATTGCTAGTATCAAGCATGAATGAATTCTTTTATTATTTACAATGTTAACAATTATTCCTTCAAATTACTTTGAACATTGTTTTGTTTATCATGCTTTGATATATATATTTAAGTGCATCAATTGTATTGAAGCATATGTGTAGAACGAAGCTTAGCATGCCTCTAAGTATGAGTAATGTTTTGTGATTGATAATGATACATTTTCTCTCACTTATTTTGGTAATCTACATGTGTGTTTAAATCTACAAATAATTGTTTGTGTAGTGTAAATGTACAATGAATTAAAACTTGCGTAAGTTTATTTCATACACTACATTTAAATTGCGCTTAAGAAATTTAGAAAAGTGGTTGAGTTTAAAAAAAATTGGGTCTACAAAACAAGTGTATTCGGAGAATGTTGTCTCACAAATATGAAAAAAATAGACAAAAATAACTCTACCAAGCACTACTTGAACCTCCTGATAAGTCTTCATAAGCATTGTGAGGTTGAGCACCTTGGAAAGAATAGTAAAGTGTCTTTTGCAACCCTGAATAATACACCACTTTTTACAAAATAACGTGCATTAAAGTGTGTGAAAGTTAATTTACTTGTGTTTTATTGTGCACTTTACTTTACATATGTCTTGTATTTTGTGATTTGAATCAATTGTTAACATTACCCAAATACACTTATGTGCACATCATTATCTTTCATAACACTTCTTCTCATGAGTATTGGATTCTACTGCTTTATCTATACTACTCTTTATATAACAAATGCACTAGGTAACCTAGCATGATCTCTACAATGTTTGGTATCTCTTGTCTTAAAATTAAGTAACATTGTAGTATATTCCTTTTTGATATGTTCATTTTCATGCTTAGTTTCTTTATGTAAAACTATGAGATTTCAAATTGTTAAAACATCTTTACATTTGAACTTAAAACTCATATTTTTACTTATGTTTTTCATGCTTACAAAAAGATGTTTCTTATAATCTTCGCTTGCTTATAACTCTTATCTTTTTATTTGAAATTCTTCTTATGTATATACTATGCTTTTAAATATTTATCATTATCTATATTACGAAAGCTCGATCATGTTTTATTATTTCTAAGAAATGCCTCCTTACTACCATCACCCTACCTTCTTTTGATAATACAAAAGGTGGAGATTAATTGAAGAAATCTATATAGGAGAAATATAGAAGAATACGGGGAGACTACTTCATGTAATCAATCATTTAGGGGAATAAAACATAAATTGCATTTATGTAGGGGGAGCATAAGATAGGGGGAGTATTACACTATTATCTCGTCTATCATATTCTATAATCACCTTTAATGATTTCTTGCAAAGAGGATTTGTTATTATCAAAAGGGGGAGATTGTTGGACATGTGTGTCACATCCCTTTGTTTGAGAATAACAAATCCCAATTGTATTTAATCTTGCTTGTCGTGTGTTTAGAGTATGCAGGAACTATAAGTGCAACTGAAGAATTGCTGTTCGAATTGTGTTCGACAAAACCGCTGAGAAGAGAGAAGAAACCGCTGAGAAGAGAGAAGAAACACTAAGAAAAACTGCGTTCGACGAATTTTTACTACGTTCGACGAATTGGATTCAGCTCGACGAATTGGAGCTCGACGAACTGAAACCGTTGAGAAGAAACCGCTGAGAAGACGGGGTTCGGCGAAATTAAACTGCGTTCGACGAAAGTAATCTGCATTCGATGAAATTGTAGAAACTGCGTTCGACGAATTTGAGTTTGAAGAAATGCTAGACGATGAAACCGCTGAGAAGAAGGTGTTCGACGAAATGATATTGTTCGACGAAAAGAGAAGGCCGCTCGACGAAATTTTCAGAAATAACGCTCGACGAATTCCTCAGATACTGCGTTCAACAAAATTTTCAGAAATAGCCGTTCAACGAAATTGTGCTTGACAAAATTACAGTTGACTAACGTGCCTCTGATCCACGAACTGTCGAACTGCCACGATCCCGTTGTTTCGCATGTTTTCAGCAGTTATTTTGCACGATTCAGAAACTGCTTCTCGAAGATTTGCTCAAAATAAATATTGATTTTGAAGCCTTTATTAGACAGATCTGTGAGAGCTTCCTAGGAATATATACCGTGCCAAAATTCCATTGTTACTTTGCCGAATTCTCATCTCCCACTCAAAGTAAAAGAATAATTTTGGAGAAGGAAGTCATCACGGTACATCCGAAGAATGATCGCATCAACCTCGCTTGAGCAACATCGGTCCTTCATCATCAACTCTAGAATTCTTATAGAGGGAGTCTTTATTTGTATTATTTCATTTCATTGTATTTTCGTAGTGAAATCGCCTTGTGTTTTGGCGACTAGGTCCTTGCGCGGCTTAGGGGGTAATTGTCGCGTGAGTTGGCAACTAGGTCTAGGAGATTAGACCTAGGGGGGTGCTCGAGGCCATATCGGGGAAGGATTGGCTAGAGTGACTTGAGGCCATATCTAGGAAGGATATGCTAAAGCCAACCGATTTGTGGGGATACAAGTCGGTATAGAAAAGGAAAAAATTGTTTTACTTTGTACGCCTCCGATTTCTAGCGATATTGAAATCTAATTTATATAAGCTCCTTTTTATGATATAATCATGTCTCTTTCTGTGTTACTTGATTCTAACATTTGGCAAAATTTATAAAATTGCAAATTACAATTGTTTCATTATTTAAGTTAAATGGTTATTTCGTTCTAATTTACTCTTGACAATTTAGTAAATCGTCTAAAAATTATAAAGAATTTTATTCCCTTATTCACCCCCCCCCCCCCCCCCCCCCCCCCCCTCTAAGGGCGCCAATCGATCCAACATGACTTCCCTTTTAGGTATTTTCGTTATAGAAATAAACTTTTTTGCTCCTTCATGTTGGGTATTGGATACCGGATGTGGTTCTCATATTTGTATAAATGTGCAGGAGATGACAAGGAGAAGAATGCTGGGAAAAGGAGAGGTAGACCTGCGCGTTGAAATGGAGCAAGAGTTGTTTTCGATGCCATAGGAGTGTATCGTCTTTCTTTGCCCACATGGCTTGTAATAGAACTAGATAATTGTTATTATGTTCCAGCCATAACTCGAAATATTATATATGTGTCATGTTTAGACATGAAAGGATTTTCTTTCATTATTAAGAACAATAGTTGTTCTATATTTATGAATGATGTTTGTTATGGTGTAGCCCAACTGTTTAATGGCTTATATATTTTGAACTTAGATCAGCCAATTTATAACATAGAAAAGACCAAAAGACTAAAAACAAATGACTTGAATCCTACATACCTTTGGCATTGTCGTTTGGGCCATATAAATGAGAATGCATATCCAAGATCCATAAAGATGGAATGTTGGACTCATTTGATTATGAATCATTTGAGAGATGCGAGTCTTCTTATTAGGCAAAATGACTAAAGCCCATTTCACTGGTCATACTTAGAGGGCTGATGATCTCTTGGGTGTGATACATAGTGATGTATGCGAACCTATGAGTTATATGGCTAGAGGAGGGTACTGTTACTTTATTACATTTACTGATGATTTCAGTAGATACGGATATAATATCTTATGATGTGTAAATCTGAAACTTTTGAATAGTTCAAAGAGTTTAAGAATAAAGTAGAGAACCAACAGGGAAAAAGGATTAAAGCACTCCCATTTGATCGAGGTGGTGAATACCTAAGTCATGAGTTTCGTGATCATCTGAATGAGTGTGGTATTGTATCATAACTCACTCCACCTAGAACACCACAACATAATGGTGTTTTTGAGAGGAGGAATCGTACCTTGTTAAACATAGTACGGTCGATGATGAGTCATGTAGATCTGCCCGATTCCTTTTGGGGATTCGCTTTAGAGGCTGCTGATTTCACTTTAAATCGTGCTCCAAAGAAAATGGTTCTAAAGACACCATATGAGATATGACTGAGAAGCATCCTTGTATGTCGTTTATTAAGATTTGGGGTTGTGAGGCATACCTGTGACGTCAAATGCCTGACAAGCTGGAACCGAAGTCGGATAAGTGTTATCTAGTGGGGTATCCCAGGAGACCAAAGGATACTACTTCTACCTGCCGTCTGAGGGCAAAGTGTTTGTCGCAAGGACTAGCGTCTTTTGGAGAAAGATTATAATCCAAAAGGACCGCAAAGGTAGAACTTGAAGAAGTTCAAGAACCACAAACTGAACATGAACCTGAATTGGAACCTGAGCAAGGACTACAAGTAGTTGTAGCTGGAGATCCTGCTCAAGAAACACAAGTCCTACGTAGATCTGGTGGGCCAAGATTTGAGCTTGAGAGATATGGATTTCTCGTATCTCAGATAGGTAATGTGTTGCTTATGGATCATGATGATGAGCATGCAACCTACCAAGAGGCTATGAATGAACCGGACTCCGAGAAGTGGCTTGAGGCCATGAAATGAAATGGACTCCATGTATGCAAACCAAGTTTGGACCTTGGTGGAACCACCTGAAGGGGTACGACCCATAGGGTGCAAATGGGTCTTCAAGAAGAAGACCGACATGGATGGCAATGCACAGACATTCAAAGGGCGATTCGTGGCTAAAGGTTTAAAGCAAATTCATGGTATTGACTATGATGAGACCTTTTCCCTTGTTGTTATGGTTAAGTCCATCAGAATTCTGCTTGCTATTGTCGCGTATTATGACTACGAGATCTGGCAAATGGATGTCAAATGGCTTTCCTAATGGAAACCTCCTTGAGGAAGTGTATATGACACAACCCAAGGGTTTTGTCTCTCCAAATGAAGCCATTAAGATATGCAAGCTGCTGAGATCCATTTATGGATTGAAACAGGCTTCTCGAAGTTGGAATCTACGTTTGATGAGAAAATCAAAGAGTTTGGTTTCATCAAGAACGAAGATGAGCCTTGTGTTTATAAGAAGATTAGTGGGAGCATTGTTGTCTTCCTGATATTGTATGTAGACGACATACTGTTGATCGGAATGACGTTCTGACCCTGCAAATTGTTAAGAACAACCTAGGGAAATGCTTTTCTATGAAAGACTTGGGTGAAGCGACTTATATACTAGGTATTAAGATCTACAGAGATAGATCGAAGAAGTTGTTGGGTTTGACCCAAAGTACATACATTGAGAAGGTGTTGAAACCATTTAGCATGCTTGAGTCCAAAAAGGGATTCTTACCCATGTCTCATGGTGTGACTCTCTCTAAGTACAATGTAAAATCTTTGGAAGATAAGGTCCGCATGAAGTTGATTCCATATGCTTTGGCAATTGGAAATCATGTATGCAATGTTATGTACTCGACCCGATGTCTCATATGCTTTAGCATGACTGCAGGTATCAGTTTGATCCAGGTGATGGTCACCGGGTAATAGTCAAGAATATCCTGAAGTACTTTAGAAGGACAAGGGATGTATTCTTGGTGTTTGGTGGGAGAGAAGAGCTCGTTGTAAAGGGTTACACAGATGCAAGCTTCCAGACTGACAGGGATGACTCAAAGTCTCAGTCAGGTTTTGTGTTTTGCCTAAATGGAGGAGTTGTGAGTTGGAAGAGTTCCAAGCAAGAGACAGTTGCTGATTCTACGACTGAGGCCAAGTATATCATTGTAGCGAATGTGGCGAAGGAGGCTGTGCGGATTAGGAAATTCATCAGCGAGCTTGATGTTGTCCTAGCATGTTGATCCCGTAGTTCTCTACTGTGACAACAGTGGTGCAATTGCACAAGCTAAGGAACGATTAGATGTCATCAGCGCTCAAGCACAACTTCGGCGTTTCCATATTATTC
>JAWHQI010002186.1:0-42908 GCA_033032865.1 Dactylorhiza incarnata | reverse complement strand
CCCCCCCCCCCCCCCCCCCCCCCCCCCCCCCCCCCCCCCCCCCCCCCCCCCCCCCCCCCCCCCCCCCCCCCCCCCCCCCCCCACACCACCACTACCACCATATAGAAGAGAAGAGAGAAAGAAAGAAACATACAAGAGAGTGTGAGTGAGAAGAGGATTGAGTTGTGGAGTGAGAGTGTGAGTGAGAAGAGGATTGAGTTGTGGAGTGAGAGTGGGAGTGTGCCTACACCCCAGGAGACCCCAACCCATACCTCTGCGAGAGGTGGAGAGTTGCAGAGTGCACTGTGAGGTGGAGAGTGCAGAGTGCAGAGTGCACGGTGAAGTGGAGAGTGGAGAAGCGGACCTTGTCCGCGACAAGTTATTTTTTATATATCTCAGCTGACGTTGATTCAAGGTGTATGCACCTTGTAGTCAGCTTTGCCTTTGTAATTGTTTGCCTAGTTATAAAGTTTTATTTCGTCTTTCTCATCGTTTGGTTCACTTTGCATGGTGGTAGCATTAAAATCTAACAGGTTTAAGGTATATTAGAAGTACATGAGAGAGGTTTTAAGGCAGCATGTAGAGTGCTGTTGGCAATGAAAGAGGTTTTTATATAACAGATAATGAGGGAAAGAACAGATTCCTGCAATAAAAATCCTAGCTAAGGGCTCCTTTCAATGCTTGAAATTAGAAAACACGGTTTTTATAAATTGAGAAATTAGAAAATCCACTATTTCTAGATGCCAACATTGAATTTAAAACTTCCTCAAAGGCTCCGTTTGGCACGGCTGTGGCGGTCATGAACGCAGTGGTAATGAACCGTCGTTCGTGAACATCCGACCTCACCTAAGGAACTTCCGACCACACCTAAGGAACTTCGTCCACTTTTAAAACTAGTTTTCTTTTTTCGATAGCAGTCATAACTCATAACCATTGTCATGCCAAACATACATTCTATGGCGGTGGCGATTTTGTCCAAACTCACCGGAGCCAAAAAAAAACACGCCAAACAGAGCCAAAATGGCTCTTTTCCTCGTAACCGTAAAATGAATGAATATTTATAAAACATGCTTTATATCTACAAACAACCAAATTAGCCCAACATTGGTCTAAAATATGTTTCCTGTAATATGTAGTGGGCATTGCTGCGGACGCTATGTCGTATACTTACTTTTTGCGTCTTGCAGATTAACGAGGGATTGACTAAAAACCAGTGAATTCAGAAAGTTGAACTGCAATTTCATCTAACAGATCATCCAGAATCAAACACTCCAACTCTAGCTCAACATCCTCAATGTCGCACTGAGTATTCATCCATCCATCATTCTTCGTAAAATCTCGAGCCACGACACCATCGAAAGTTTTGTTGAGACAAGATTGACCTTTCAGATGCCAGTAGATATTAGCCCAGACCTCTTCCAGAACATGATTACCGATGGGGACTGGTCTGATGCTAGTACTGAAATGAGATAGCCACGGAAAGTAATAACCAAAGGAACTTTCGTAGATTTCTACCAACGCTTCATTCATCATATCAAACAAAAGCCGATGATGTACGTCGTCTCTAATGTCGGGTTTCATAATCCAAGTCTTCTCCTTCAGTGAAAAAGATTTAAAGGATCCATTGGCTGGTAAGGGGTGTGCCAAGATCCAACAAAATCATGGCCAATGAATCCAGATCTTTTCAATATCTCTCTTACATAATTGAATTCAGCTTCATCTTTTCCGTCGATTTGAAGATGTAACAAATCAAAGGAATTGGTATCTGATGATGATTTTGGTCTTTTGAGATCTATTTCGTCACATTCAAGTCCATAATCTGTTGATATTCGAGTTCTGAACCTGCCAGAATTAGGAACCAAAGATGAGAAATTGCTCATAAAATGATGAAAACATATTAATATATATGTGATTGCACGTGTTGCAAAATCGAGAGTAGAACGATCAAACAAACAAACACAGAAGACATAGATTTACATGGATCACTACAAGATGGGCTACGTCCACGAGCAGTGGCAGTCCGTTTTTTCACTAGATCAAGAACAGAGGCAATTACATGGAAGTGGGCAGATTTCAGATTTATGAATGCCCTAACCCTAGAATGAGAAGGAGTTTATATAACACTCTGCCATCTGATGATGGTTTTTTGTTGAGATCAGCGCCAACGTCGTCTTTGGGTTAGGATTCGGGACATATAATTAACAACACACTTGGAATTAAAGGGCATATAATGGAACAAATACAAAATTATTGGGCCTAAAAATGGTTTTAGTTTGCCCTATAAAAATATTAACATGACATCAAACTCTGGATATTCTAGTGTACAACAATAAGCATAAATGGCTAACCTTTAGAGATTGCATGATCATGAAAACCAAGAGAAGTATCATGTACGGCTGGTTTTGTTAGCTCATATCTGTATTCTTCATCAATAAGTTCTTGCTCTAGTGTAGGAATAGCATTACCGTCTTCTCTTACTAAAATATCCGTAGATATTCTTTTTGAAAGTTCTTGCTCATTGCTTAAAAAGTGGACTTTTCTCACAGTCAATCGGCGCCCATTTCAAAACCACTTCTGTTGTAAATTCCTCTGGTTCTTCTTTTTTCGGGTATTCCTCTATACACTGAGTAATAAAATTTGTAGGAGATGAAGGTCTGAGTTGGACCCTCAATTTGAACTTCATTGCTTGATGAACTATATTTAATGTCAGAAACAGAGCGCATTCTTCCTAAAGTTTTTGCAGTCTCCTTTGCCAACTTTGGTCCTTCGGGGAGTCCTTTGACTGCTCCTTTTGATATTGATTCAAACAAATGTGAATACCGGGTAAGGATGCGTTAAGGGATTGAGACCTTTTAAATTTTTTCGAAACCTGTTTGCCGCATTTGATCCTCGTGCCTTCTCCGACAAAGTTTGCCCCAACAGACCCATCCGGCTGAACGGTCTTAATCCTCTTCATATCTTTCGGCATCTTTTTTCCGTAGGGGATTTTATGAAGAATCCCATCCATGGAGATGTGATTATGATGCTCATTTTTATTATCTTTAATGATATCCCTAATCCTCTGTTTAATGATCTTAAAATGGCCAGAACTGGAAGGAATTTTTATTCCCTCTTGCAATATGCTAGACGGAGCTACTGAATCATCAACCATCATATCAGTTTTTGGTGCATCATCTTCAACTATATCAGAATGTGAAAGTGAGTTATTAGAGTGATAATTACCACTTTGTTTGACGAGAGATACTCTCTCAAATCTTTTATGCTCCGAGGCCTAAACAGACCAGCATTACTCCTTTCTATCTTTTCCTGGTGCTGGGAACGAATAAATCCTCATTAACGGCGCGGTGGTAGCCCGTTGACCTTGAAGATAATGAGAAAAAATAAAGCTCGGATCCTCAAGAATCTTTTGAATCAACTCGATGTTTCCATTAAATAGTTTCATCATTTCTAGAAATTCCTTTGATGGATGCACCGTAACATCTCTCGGCAGTTCCTCAGCATTTGTATCTCTCTGTGCAAAGGAAGCGACCTTATGTAAAAGGCCTACGAGCTCATCGTCGTTGCTTTTACTGCAAGTCATATTCTCAGCACATTGTTTCTCAAGACTGTGCTTATCCGCAGTATTATGCAACATGTATGCTCCCTCATTGATGGAAGAAGCATTGCTATCTTCTGCATTTTGCTCGATGACGGAAAATTCTAAGTCAGGGCTCACATTGTGCCCAGGAGGCTCGCTCCTCATGTGATGAATTGATGAAGTTCGAAGCAACTTGGAAGGTGGAGGAGAAACTTTTCTTTTCTTGTTATTATGATCTCTCAATCCCCATTTGGGGATAATAGACATTCTTATTGATGTCTTTATTGATTGTTTTCTGGTGTCATCTTCCACCTGAGAGATTCACAGAAAAAATTAACAAAATTGGTTTACGGAAATAAATTGTTTTCTATGCTAGAAAATCTATCGCGTGAAATTTGCTTGAACCAACCCAATAAAGTTGAATTTCTCCAATATTAGTACAATTAGTACGAGATAAACGTAAACAAATCGTGCAAATGAACTCAAACATGTTAACTAAAGGACCCCATCATTGCGAAAATAAATTCTCAACAAAAGTTTTTTGAGTGATTGACATGCTAAAAAAGCTATTAACCATTGAAGTTATACTTTGTATGACACCAATCAAAAAATGTGTTGCCACCAAGATAATAGTTTTGTAAGTTATTTGAAAATATACCACACCCCCATTGTTATATAAACTCATACCAACAAAAGACGTTCCATTAAAAATTTTAGAGAGCTAGAATTATGGGCTGACTCAACAACCCCACATAAGAATGCAAAGCACATGGTTTGTTTAAGATGCTTCTAGGTGAATATGATTTTGCAGAAGAGAAACTTAAGGATTACATTTATGACACGAACAAGAATAATAACTAAAGCAAAACATGACGATGTCTCCTCCAACCTGAACCAAGCAATATATGTAATCAAACTCACCACAAAGTTTTTCATCTTCGTTAGAAACACATTGTTGGCTTGTTGAGGGAGCATCTGGATCTGTTTTAGGTTCTTTAGTTCCTACATGAACAATGATTTTGCAAAAGCACAATAAATTACATAAAATAAAATCAGTACTCCCTTTTTAAACAAAATCATCATTTCAACACATCAACTTTGGCAACCTTCTATCTAATGCCATGCAGAATCATCAATAAGATTTCAGACCAAACAACAAAACTTACTAGAAGCACGCTTGCCCACACCATGCTTCTTGTATGTTAGCATCTTCATCTTTCTGAGATGAAGATGGCGGTGTAGATCGAGGAAGTGCGTCAGACTCTTCATGCATCCTGGAAAAGACCGATCGTAATGGTTTTGCAAGTGATCTTCCATTTATGTTCGCATTAAATATTCAACAATAGCAGCAAACCTAGTACAATTATATAACAAATGACATAAGTTTCAATACCCAAAACCCGACAATCATGAATCAATGTGATCATAAATAAGTTGATATTGAGATATTTTAATGGAAAGAAATTTATCAATGGTGATTCATTAATCATTAGGTGTGAGACTCAGAGACATTAAACAATATTGATGATAAAAACTATATAATTTCCCATCAATGTAAAATATTTTCCACATCAAAGCTGAAAAAAAACTATAAAATTTTCAAACATTATTGATGAAGACAAAAGATGAAAACTCCTAGCCCTCCCACAATCTTTATAAGTATTATACTAATAAAGAAACCTGGTATTACACCATACTTTCGATCTAGACTGATTTATGATTGTGTCCTGCAAAATAGTGTTTTCAGAAAATTGACGCATAAGGGTTAAAAAGTTCCTCACGTGAAGGTCATTGCCTCTTAATATTTCTCTATTGGAGCATCTTAAAAAGGCAAACTGGAAATTCTATAGTCATGTTGTAAGGGGGCTTTAAGAATCCTAAGAAATTGTAAGAATGTGAATGCCATTCCATAGTAATGACAAACCAAATAAAAACAAGCCTGGGATGGCAGTAATAAAACCAATATAATCATCCACCATAATCATAAGCCGGAATTAGGAGAATTTTCTAAATTGCATTAATGACATTAATAAAAGCTATTTAATTGCTACAAACAGAGTAAATGGCATCAATCAACCAAGTCACTGTGGACACATTCATTATCTGTGGTTGCTTCAAGAATAACTGCAATAAAGCAAATATTCATCCATAATGAACCAACATAAATATGAGGAGATAAAGCTTGCCTTGAAAATTTTTTTGGCACAAAGAACACTCTGTGACTAATAAAAAAATTAGAGGAAGTGAGAGAGGAGTGAAGGTGAGAAATGTAGACATCATTGAAAATGTGATCATAATACTTAATTGAATGCAAAATAATCAATCAGATTTTTTCCCCGAAAAACACAGTGAAAGCAAAGAAACACATTAGAATAGCAAAGGAAATAAAAAGCTTGTGCATCACCAGAGTCAAGTGGCAGAGCAATCTAGTTACACATATATTACATGACTTGGATAAACACAGTTTTTTTTTACTAATTATCACTAGGTTTAAAACAACAAATGAAGATAACCATGATATAAATTTTAAATACATATGGACTGAATTCTTTGAAACAATTTATATAAGGGTGGGTAGGTTAAGATGCAAGTAATGCCAATGCAGAAAAAAAAACTAATTTGTGAAACATTGATGTGAAGAAATGAAATTGAAAATAGAAAGTATCGATTAGTCTTTAATTTTTCTTGTTCTCCACCTTCCATTGGACGCCCAAGACCCAAGTCGCATTCTTGGCCCTACAACAGGCCTTGGTGACAACAATGGTGTTATTTATGTTAGAATTCACAAAGTCCTTGATCAAGTATAATGCCTCTATAATGGAGATTAGGGAGGTTTTGATGCAGGAGGGCCTCCTCCTAGCCTATTTCAACAACGCATGGACTATTAAGTCCCTGGACAAACTGGCATATGAAACAGAGCTACGAGCATTGATATTGGTTGTTCACCATTGGCAACTTTATCTATTGTGCCCCCATGTTTCAACTTGCACTGATCACCCTAGTTTGCGGTACTTGTTGGGAGAGAAGATCACAAAACTAGATCAATAATTATGGATCGCAAAGCTCCTATGTTATAACTTCTCCATAGAGTACAAGGTTGGCCTCTCCAACGTCGAGTGTCTCTATAGTGCAAGAGAAATATTCCATATAATGATCTCTCATAATTGTTGGATGGATTCAGACGCGATCCTCGCTGAAGTGGCTCGAGATTCTCAATATTCCTCTACAACCCTTCATCACACTAGTCATTCCAACTATTGAGTGGTCGCCTCCACTACAAGGACCAACTCCTGGTAGCTTGATAAAATAACCAAAACTAATCAATATTGACATCAACAATAATATATATACATGTACATGAGAGGGGTGATCACAACACCCAAGGTGAGCCTAAGCTATGTCTACCATATAGAATGTACAGTATATCTAACACCCACCCATCAAACTCACGGGGGGGGGCGGGGGGGAATACACCGAGAGTTTGGACAATAGATAGGCATGTTGGGTCTGCGTCTGCGGCTTAGTGATGGGGAGCGGGCCCTGCCCGTTGACCGGATCGCCGATCCGCCACCGCGGTTGCGTCCGGCTCGTCGTTCTGATGAATTTTCATATATAGCATGTTGTATTTCGAACATTATTTAGTATTGTTTTGGGCACCGAGATCGACGGCCAATCATAGCCGTCCATCTTGGTTGCCCTAATGTTATTTTATTATAAATAGAGGTGTTAGGGCTGCAGGAAACTATTGCTGAATGTTTGGAGAGCTTCTTCCTTCATTCCGGTGATCCCCTCCGCGGTGTCGACTCCGTGGAACCCTTGGTGACGACTCCTTGGGTAAGTGACCTTTGTATCTTTGTGTTTTCCTTGCTCCCCTTCCCTAGCCGCCCCTCCTCCCTCCCCTCCACCAAAGCAGGCCTCTTTTACTGTTTTCCCCGCTGTCCAGCCAGCCCCTAACAGCCACTACCCCCTTCTACCCAAAAGAAATTCCTCTCTATTGATGGTTACTGTAGATTAATGAAATTCACTATTCATTAGCTATGGTTTTATTCCCCACACGTGAATTGGTGGCCTGAAAACCCCCCGCAGCCTACTTCCCCTCCAGCCCACCGCCTCCCCCTCAGCCTTGATTCCCTCCAGCCATCTCCTCCCTGCTGCCCGCCTACAGCCACCAGCCATCCCGCCTCCTCTACAACCCCAGCCCTATCTCCCCCTGTTCCCTGCTGCCCTCAGCCCCGTTTCCTCCCCCTTTTTTCACGTGGATCCACCCTCCAACAGCCCCTTCACCCCAGATCGCAGATCTGTCCAGATCTGGACAGAACTGTCCAGATCTGGTCCCGTACCCACCGGTCCAGTCCCTAACCATCTATACCCGCAGCCAACACCTCCCCTTCCGTGGAGCCACCTCCCTCTTGCCCGATCTAGTCTCCCACCACCCGGAACACCCCATATTATCTTCATACTTTCAGTTTTTGCTTGGTTTATTGCAGCCCTAATTTTATTCCAGATTTTATTGTGCTTGTTGTGTGTGGATTTAGTTTCAAAATCTGCATCTTAGTTGTTTGATGAAATGCCTCAAAGGAAACAACACTCATGCATTTTGTATTTTCTCTCAATTTGAATATTTCATATTGTCATTTTATTTTGGGGCTATTTTTGTCACTCCTTTGGTGGGGCTTAGAGCGCCCTAACCCGAGCGCGCTTTACCGTCCTACATCACTTAGTCATCAAATCTGCAAGCTGCTACTCGGAAGGAACAAAGTAAGGAGCAAGACAATACTGCTCACGAAGGAAGAAAGCATCCACCCCGTTATGCTTGGATAGTGAGTGTTTCACCGAGTTTAGAGTAATCTGAATGGCACCGGTGTTATCACAGTGAAGTGGAGTGGGAGCAGGAGAAGAGGCATCAAGGTCCTCAAGAAGCCAACGGAGCCAAATAATATCCTCAGCGGTGGTAGTCATGACCCGAAACTCAGCCTCAGTACTGGAACGAGAAACACCAGTCTGTTTCTTAGACTTTCATGCAACAAGTGAAGAACCTAAGAACAGACAGAAACCAATGACAGATTGACGGTCAACAGGATCACTGGCCCAAGTAGCATCTGAGTAGGCACAGAGCTGTAGAGAACTATAACTGGAGAAGAAGAGACCACGTGAAGTCATCGCACGGAGATAGTGCAGGAGCCGTAGTAGGTGATCATAATGTACAGAGGTAGGCGCACTAACAAACTGGCTCAACACATGAGCAGCATGGGCAATGTCGGGCTGAGTAATAGTAAGATAGAAGAGACTCCCAACAAGGTGACGATAGCGAGTAGGATCAGAGAGTAGAACCTCATCATCTGGACGTAGTTGAAGGTGAAGCTCCATAGGGATGTCCACAGTGCGAGAGTCAGAGAGAGCAGCCCGAGCTAAGAGATATGTGTAACGCCGCTGAGAGAGATGAAAACCACGGTCTGTAGAGGTGACCTCAAGGCCCAAGAAGTAGCTCAGTTTTCCAAGGTCAGTCATCTGAAACGACTGCTGAAGGTGATGCTTGACGAAGGCTACATGAGAAGGATAATCACCAGTAATGATCATATTATCCACATAGAGTAACAGAAGAGTCCGGTCACGAGAGGATGAGTGCACAAACAGGGTTAGATCATGTGGGCTTGGCTGAAAACCGGCGGCTGTAATGACTGAGCTGAAACGTGCAAACCACGCGCGGGGCGCCTGCTTGATCCCATAAAGAGCTCGTCTTAAGCGACAAACAACGCCTGGAGGAGAGGAGAGACCGGAAGGAGGGAGCATGTACACCTACTAAAGGTCGCCTTGAAGAAAGACATTCTTCACGTCGAGCTAGAACAGAGACCAGTGGCGAACAACTGCAATTGCAATAAGAGTACGAACCGTAGTCATGTGGGTGACCGAAGCAAAGGTCTCGTCATAGCCTCGTCTTTGTTCCTGCTGAAAACCACGAGCCACAAGCCGAGCCTTGTACCTCTCCACAGAACCATCTGAGCGAGTCTTGACCATGAAGACCCACTTGCAAGTAATAGGAACAACACCAGGTGGAAGAGGAACAAGCTCCCAGGTACGAGTGTGCTCAAGCGCCTCCAACTCAGCAGACATAACAACCTACCACTCAAATATCTGGGCAGTCTCACGGTAGGAAGTCGGCTCTGGAGTACTACAGACAGTAACATGAAGGGCAGGCAGGTCCAGCAGTAGTATACCAAGGCTAAGGCGGTCGGGAGGATGTCTCTCACGAAGTGGGTAGCGACGTGCATGAGGATCATCCCCAGAACACTCGCTGGAGGAGACATGCACCGAGTCTGGGGGTAGTGGAGGCGAGGGAGCGAAAAGGGGACGACGAGTGTAGTGATATGGAATGGGGACGACGAGCTCATCAGAGGGAGAAGTGGGTGGCAAAGGGGAGGAGTGAGAAGGTGAAACTGGAGAGGTCAGTGATGGCATAGACTGTGGCAAGGGGAGAGGGGGTAACATACCGGAGGAGAGGAGATATGAGGCATTGAGATGGGAAGGGTGAGAAACTGCACATTAGAGGGAGTCACAGATGAGTGCGAGACTGAGGGGACGGAGGACACAAAGAAAGGGTGAGACTCGTCAAAGGTAACATCACGTGAGATGCGAAGTCGCTGTGAAACAAGATCATAACATCGATAGCCCTTTTGCTCGGTACTATATCCAAGAAAGACACAAGGTACAGACTGAGCAGAGAGCTTGGTACGCTCATGTGGAGGGAGTAAAACATAACACCGACAGCCAAAAACACGAAGATGAGTGTAACGTGGGGGTCGAGAGTACAGACACTCACCACGACTCTGGCCCTGAAGGAAAGTGGAACGCTGACGCCTCGAATTGGATTTTATTCTTATTCATGAGCAATTTCACTCAATCATTTTTGATGGACATGCGGGTTCCCTCAACACCTGCCGCCGCATAGCTTCTACGCTCTTCTGAGAAAGAATGATGAGGAGCATCCAACAACTTATGACCCGATATATCACCTGCAAGAAGGCCAAGTACGAGGTCATAGCTCCAACAAGTTTGTTGTAAATGAACTTTATTCCTTCACTTCTAAAGTTATACATATTTGACCACATCTTCATGGTAGTGGATCTCCCATCGAAGTATTCTCACTTTGTTCCCCTCCACCACCCCTACACAACTTTGTCTATGGATAGCTCCTTTTGTGTAGGAGATTTTTGTTTGGCATAGGTTTCCACAATCCATCATTGGCGATCGTGGCCCGATCTTCATGAGCTCATTTTGGTGTGATCTCTTTAAGCACCATGGAACGAAACTATGTTTGAGCTTCGCATCTTACCCCAAAAAAGAATGGGCAAACTGAGGTCCTCAACCACAGTTTCGAGACATACTTAGGCTGAATTCTCTTACAACACTTATTATCAGTCGGCAGTCATGACAACTCCTTTTTAGATCATTTATGGATGGCCTGCACCATAGCTCGCTCACTGCATACCTCAAGAGTGTAGAGTTGCCTCTTTAGCCTCCAGCATGTAGCATATTGCTTATGCGGTTGTTTTAAAGGAAAATACAAAAACTTGGAAATGATTTGTTGATTTGCTAATACAAGATTTATGTATTGAAAATTCTTACAAGTGGTGTATTATTTCGGACAAGCAGAAAGGGCTATTGAAAGCTATTGAAGAGCTACTTCCCAATGCGGAACATAGATTTTGTTTGTGCCAAATGTATAATAACTTCAAACAAAAACATAAAGGGTTGCAACTAAAAGATATGCTACGGAAAACTGCATCCGCTACTACGATAGTGGACTTCAATAATGAAATGGAGAAGTTGAAAGCTTGCGATAAAAAAACTTACGAATTGGTTAAACAAAGAGATGAAAAACATTGGGCAAAATCTCATTTTCGTACTTGGCCTAAATGCGATATGTTATTAAACAATTTTTGTGAAGCTTTTAACAAAGTTATTCTAAAAGCTAGGGATAAGCCAATAATTACAATGTTGGAGACTATAAGGGTGTTGCTAATGAAGCGGCTTCACACGCAAAGAGATAAGGTGATCTTCAAGTTTAATGGAGAGATATGTCATTCCATACAACAAATTTTGGAAAAAAATAAATAAAAATGCACACAATTACATTTTAGTGTGGAATGGACATCACAGATTTGAAGTTGAAGGGTGGATAGGAGATAAATGGACTGTTGATTTGAGTGTTAGAAGTTGTAGCTGCAGGCATTGAGATCTAACCGGTATTCCTTGTGTGCATGCAACATCATGCATATTCTACCAGAGAGAACAAGTTGAAGACTATGTGGAGCATTGGTATAGAAGAGATATGTTTATGAGAGCATATGAACACGTGCTAAATCCAATTAAATCGTATAAGGAATGACCAACAACGAATTTGAATCCAATAGATCCGTGGAAGAATACTCAGAAAAGGCCCGGAAGACCATCAAAGCATGCTAGGAGAAAAGAAGAGGATGAATTACAAAGTCAACAATATGGACTAAAAAGACATGGGTTGAAATACATGTGCTCCAACTGTGGGATGAGAGGGCATAACAAGAAAAGTTGTGTTGAAGCCTCCAGCACCCAACAAACAACATCTTCTACAAATCCCAAGTTACCGGTAAGAGTTTATTCATCAAATATTTCTTTTATCATTATTTATTATTGGACCGTTATATTAATAATGTCGTGTTAATTTGTAGGTATGGAGAAATATGTGATCGGCGAACTTTATGCTTGCGGAGTTGATCGTGATCTTCATGCAGTTGAGGAGTGTGAACTTAATTTTTGTTGTCTAATTGAAATGTTTTTTTGTATGTCTTATTGTATGACTATCTAAATGATTAAAATTAGTTTTGTTTTGGAAATGTAATCTGGAACTGTATGATTATTAAGTATTGGATTATCTCATTGTATGGCTTAAGGTTGTGTAATCATATTTTGTATTTGAGGTGCAAATTGCAACTGAAAGATGGATGTAGGTTTGCAAATCTCAATTTCGGGCAGCACATTGGTGAATGTGATAAAATTCGGGCTCAAAATAAGAGTGCTAGCAATTTTCGGCTGCAAATAACAATGTTCCAATATTATAGCTGCAAATAGCAATTTTAGTCGGGTTGAGATTATTAATTTAAAAAAAAACGGGCTGCAAAAGGTAATTTAAAAAAAACGGGCTGCAAAAGGTAATTTAAAAAAATTCGGGCTACAATTTGTCATTTACACGATTTCGGGCTGCCATTAGCATTATAAAGGAAAGTAGTGTGCAAAGTGCAAAAAAATCATTTTTGATTGAGCCCGGACGAAATTACCCCTGATAAATATAACCTGGGGTGCAGATTGCCAAAATAATGAAATTGGGGGGTGCATAATGTTATATTTAAAGTTTCAGGGTGCAGTTTGCCAAAACATGACATTTCTGGGGTGCAATGTGCCAAAAAGCCTTGTTTTTTTGTTTTGCTTTCATTTTTCTTTTGCACTTTATTTATATATATGCAACTGCTTGCCTTTGCTAAATTTCCTGCTGTTCTTTCAACCTAAGGCCTCATTTGGTAATTGAAGTAAGAAAAACAATATTAAAAGCAGATGAAATTTGTCAATGCCATCATTTGTCGACACAGTTAGAAATCAAATTTGATTGTACGCCCTCAAATTCTCTCAGACATAGTGATTATGATTTCCCGGACAAACTAATCGAAATTGAAATCATTACTTTGCCAAATGAATGATCCATAATTATAAACTCCTCGATCATCAATTCCAACGATTGGGGAGATTCCAGTAAGAAGAAGAAGAAGGAAAAGGGAATCTACAATCTCATTACGATACAAAATGCTTCACAAAATTTGATTAATAATCATCTATTTTCAGCGGGACGGAATCATAAATGGGAAAAGAGGAGCAAACCAGGATCTGAGGTTTCGCGACAGAAGAAAATGTTGAAGAAGGCGGGATTTGTTGCGGCAAGAGGAGCTCGCGGAGGAGGGCGGAGAGCGGATCGGGAGTAATGGCCGGGCCAAGGAGAGCGATAAGAAGGGAGAAGGGGTGGCGGTGGAGCCCGGTCTCGAGAAGGTTCGATAACTGGAATGCCAATTCTAGCATCTCCTTCGCGTTCTGACCGCCCACCTCCTCCATCAGTGCTGGCTCACAGCCGGATGCTACCATCGGTCGAGGTGATGGGATTAAAAAAAGAGAGAGTTGATATTAGCAGTCCAATTCCGCTATTCGCACCCTAAAGTTAAAAATTCTAATTATATTCGCAGTCCAATTCTCGCTAATCGCACCTCATCAAATAACCTCCTCTCCATCTCTCTCTCTCTCGTTGCCTAAACCCTAGCCGTAATTCTATCGGTCACGTCGTTTTCCCCTCTTAGATTCACCTTCAAAAAAGAAGGAAATTAATTTCCTTGGAGCTTGGATCAATGAGCGTAGATTGGATCAATTGAGTTCCGACAATCTTTGCATTTCCCGCTCATCTCCCAATTAGCCAATTTGTTCGCATACCCATTATTGTTCTTCATCTCAAATATGTTGCACATAAGGCAAATTCAGTGTTGATGTGCGTCGCTCGACGCTCTCACGGTCCGGTCGAAGTGAACTATCTCAGCTCGAGAGTGAGTCGAGCATCCAAACAGTCACAGAAAGAATCAACAGTTGACATCAAAGCGTTTGACGTGGAAAAACCTGAAAAGAGAAAAAATCATGGGGTCGGCTCGGCGTCGGCCAATATCCACTACCTTTCAGTGTATTAGAAATAGTTGTTTCTTGAGGGTGACAGATCACCGCTAATTACAATGAGATTTGAGGACTACCAAAATTGTCGGACGTGGAGTTCAGAGAAGTGCGCTTTGAAGTACTCCGGAATGATGAATGCAACAACGAGAGTTCTGGACTCGGAGCAAGAAGCCGAAGGAATTTTTTTTCAAGTTTTCTTTAAAGGGATCTTCGAAGGCCGGAGGAGAACTTCGAGCTGTCTTCCAAGTCCGGAGAAGATCTTCGAGTTGTCTTCTAAGGCCCCAGGAGATCTTCGAGCTGTCTTCAAAGGCCGCAAGAGATCTTCGAGCTGTCTTCAAAGCTCGCATGAGATATCTGAGCTGTCTTCAAAGGCCGAAGGAGATCTTCAAGCTTTGAAGGAGATCTTCAAGCTTTGAAGGAGATCTTCGAGGCAATCTTCGAACTCCAAAATAGTCTTCTGGACAACCTTCGAAGAAGCTCTCTCGGGTGTACAATGCAACCTCCCGTTAAATGAGCATCTTTGTAATTGTGTCACTAGGGGGTGCGATTATCCGCAACCCCATGATAGAAGAATTTACTATTTGCACCTCCATTATGGAGGATTTTACTATTTACACTCAATTATGGTGGATTTTACTATCCATACCCTCATGATGAAGTACTCTACTATCTGCACCCATTAGAGAGGATTTTATTATCCGCACCCCAATAATGGAGGATTTTAGTATCTGCACCCCCATAATTGGGGATTTTATTATTTGCACCCTCATGATGGGGGATTTTACAATCCGCACTCCCATATCCGACCCCCCCCCCCCCCCCCCCCCCCCCCCCCATATGTGGAAGCGAGGTCGGGGTCGATGGCAGTGGGTCCAGTATTAAGCCTACCGACACTCGCCCCCCCCCCCCCATATCCTTACCTTAATTAATTTTCTCTTTGTAATGAATGCCGATCTCGGCCTTATTTTGTGAACAATCTTGCTATTTTAGATGTTAACCATATTTCTATTCTGTATGATTTCTTTTATGTTTTGTTGAATGTTGTCTCGCATAACGTTTCGGTTTCGCCTTGTGTTTTATCCTGCCTTCCTGCGGAAGACTTTGCACGTGGCACTCGCCGCCTGCTGGCGAGTGGGGCGAAGGTGGGGTTGGCTCGAATCCCCAGGCGCCAGGGTAGCGTGGTCACTACCCGCACCCCCGCGCCTAGGAAACTTCTCGATTTCCACATTTTTTCTATAAATAGCCAGACCCACCCACCACATTTATTATTGTTTCATTCCCGCCTTCTTCTTCTCCCTCCCGCACTTACACTCGCACCTCTCTCCAAACTTCTCGCGCGACTCAACTTCAACCCTTACGCGATGGTGGCCGAACCTGATGGCAGGGCAAAGTGTGCCCATACATTTGCTAACCACGACTTCGCCACCTGTGATTTGTCGGAGGATGAGTTCACGATGGCGATTGTGGACTACGTCCCACCTGGGTTCATCGCGCATCGCCCTGGGAATCGTGACCGTATCAACCAGTTTTCGCCAGACACGCTTGTCATTCCTCTGGTGCACTTCGAGGTGGGGTTCCGCTTTCCTCTCTGGCCGGAGCTGCGCCAGACCTTCCGCTACTTCGGCATCGTTCACGCACAACTCAACCCAAACTCCATAGCCACGCTGGAAGCATTCGCCTGCTATCTGCGCTAGGAGAGGATCGAATTCAACCTCCCCGTCTTCCGCAAGCTGTTCAACTTCCGGGCGAAAAGCGGGGTCGCCTTCTTCTCCGGCCAGCACCAGCTCAAGGTCGCCGATCTCGCCAACAAGAACCGCGACTGGGTTCGGCGCTTCGTCTTCGTCGCCGATAAATTCGGCAACACCCTTCTCGCCCCTGTGCAGGAGGACGAATCGACCTTCAAGCCTCCGTCGTTGGGAGGTCATGAGGCCAGGCTCCATCAGTACATCCTCACGGCATGGACATTGTCCATCCGCGGAAGATGAGTCGACTCGCTCTCCCCAGTTCTACCGGGAGATGGTAATGCGGATTGCTTCAGCCCTAGCTCTTGCTTATCTTACCGTCTATCCTTTCTTACTTGGTCAAACACGATGCAGGAGCGCGGGATCTCCCCTACACCCGCTGCATGCGAATGCGGAAACTTCTGGTGCCTCCCTGTCTCTCGCGCGATCCGCTGTCGAAGCCTGCCGAAAAGATCTGGGCTCCTCCAAGCCCAGCGGCAAGAAGCGGAAGCCCGAAACGGCTCACGCTTCGTCTCATTCCAAGCGATCCAAGTCCTCGGCACTCGTCAAGGGTAAGGAGGTTGCCGCCAAGACTCCTAGGGCGAGTGCCCCGGTCGCGGCGGGGTCGGCGGGTACCACCGTGGAAGGGGTTGCCGGGACCTTCGACGTGCCGACGGAGGCCTCCGTAAGACCTGTAAGACCCCCCTCCCCAAACTGAACCTGGTTCAGGGAGGGGGGATCTTACTGCCCAAGAATGACCACTTAGCACTTTCTGGGTGGCAACGTCCCACCCTTTTCAAGCACTGAGCGGTCTCCTTGTCAGGCACAAGAATCATAACATCACATCAGAACGCATAGCGGAAGCAATCGAAAGATATAAAAACAAGCACACAGCTTATATTCACATATTGGAACAGGGACGAAGCCTAATGTTTACAACAACTGCCTCGGGGGCTACATCGATGAAACAAAAGATCCTAGTCTAGTCCTATAATCTAGGACTCACGTCGCGAAAGATAGGGGGCGAGGCTGGGGTAATCGAACGGGCCATCTCCAAGGCTGGTATATCATCCTGTGGTGCGGGGGCTCCTTGCTGTCCCATCTCCTGTGATTGGTTATAAGAAATAACCGTTAGTCACAGAGCTAAGTAGAAAATACATCCCCTCCCCGGATCCATATCCAGGGGGCGGCTAAAGGACGGAAATAAAATAGCCGAAGCAAGGAAGAGAGTTAGCAGCAGGTAAACATATATATATATATATATATATCTACATATATATATATAGATAGGGCCTTCCGCCCTAATATCCGTAATCGCGCCGTATGGTAAATACGCAACACTATTTCGCGCATACACACACCCAGGTATTCAAACCTGTACGCACACAAAAAGACCCCATGTCGACACAGTTTAGACCGCTTTATTTCAAGCAGGAGAGCTAACCCCGCGGGCCTCACCGATGTGGTTGTCGGTGACAGTGACCAGTCTTGCCACTTCTGAATGTAGTCGTACCGTATCACTCAGGCCCTCCTGTACAACTTGGTGTACCAACTGGATGTGAGCGACATCCGGCGAACCGATTTGTAGGCCGATCAGCGGAGGCAAAACTGCAGGTTCGGAGTGGTGATAACCCGATGTGCACATCTCCCTGTCGCCATGAGTCGTCAACCCACCCGCACCGGTACGAACGGTCTGCGAACGTGACCAACCCGCCACTTCCAAACAATCTTCACCCGCTTAATAATAAAACAAGCGCTTAAAGTACGTGGCCGATTACTCGACCCGTCCCACAACCTCTGACCGGGAGGCTTAGCGGTATGAGGGCTCCTTGCTTGGGGCTAACCTGGGAGGAGGGACTCGACTCCGGGTTCTCCCCAACTAAGGCCTCGCAGAAGGGAGGATAAGCACCGCATTATAGCCACGACAGCGCTGCATTTAGTAGGTAAATTAGGCCGGAAGCAGGGGGTCATAACACTAAGCAGAGAAGTAGGCCGAAAGCAGAGGCCATGTTAAGCAGAAAAGGAGGCCGAAAGCAGAGGCCATGTTAAGCAGAAAAGCAGGCCGAAAGCAGAGGCCATGTTAAGCAGAAAAGTAGGCCGAAAGCAGAGGCCATGTTAAGCAGAAAAGTAGGCCGAAAGCAGAGGCCATGTTAAGCAGAAAAGTAGGCCGAAAGCAGAGGCCATGTTAAGCAGAAAAGTAGGCCGAAAGCAGAGGCCATGTTAAGCAGAAAAGTAGGCCGAAAGCAGAGGCCATAATGACAGGACCAGTGCGAGACTGGATTTAAATGAAAGTACAGAATGTAAATGCGGGGGACCAGTGCGAGACTGGATTTAAAGGAAAGTACTGAATGTAAATGCGGGGGACCAGTGCGAGACTGGATTTAAAGGAAAGTACTGAATGTTAATGCGGGGGACCAGTGCGAGACTGGATTTAAAGGAAAGTACTTGATGGGTTCCCCCTATTTATTGAAAAAATGATAACCACCGCACACCGGATCCCATTCCCGCACACTGAATCCCACCTTCGCACACCGGATCCCGAAAACTGTCGCACACCGAATCCCACCTTCGCACACCGGATCCCACTCCCGCGCGGCGGATCCAAACCACCGCGCACCGATCCAAACCACCTCGCGCGGGATCACAACCGCCCCGCGCGGGATCGCAACCACCACCAACCGCCGTCGGCCAACCGCCGCCAACCGCCGGCCGGCCACCTCCACCGGCCGGCCGCCACCGGCCGGCCACCGCCGACAGGCCACCACCGCCGGCCGGCCGCCGTCCACCGCCGGCCAGCCGCCGGCCACCGCCGGCAGGCCGCCACCGGCCGGCCACCGCCGCCGGCCGGCCGCCACCCGCCGGCCGGCCGCCGCCGGCCGGCCGCCGCCCGCCGGCCTCCGCCCGCCGGCCGCCGCCGGCCGGCCGCCCGCCGCCGGCCGCCGCCCCCTTCATGACCGGCGGCCATGGTCGGCCACCCATGGCCGGCCACCGCCGTCGCCGCCCTTCAACCTCCACCGTCGGATCTCACCGAGGCCCTGGCGGCCCTCCGATCGCCTCACGCGATCACGACCCTTCAATCGTCACCAACGATCTTGGCCCTCCATTTGGTGGTTATCCGCGTAACCACCGTAACTTCCACCTTCCAAGCCTATAAATAGACCCCCAAGGGTCTTCATTTGGATCCATTCTCTCATTCTCGCCCAGACTCTCTCTCTCTTCGTTTCTCCTCTCCTCAGAGTTTCTCTCTCTACGCTCTGCCATCCCCTTTTACTAACTGACAGGTTCCTCCTGCGAACGCCGCTCACTTGAGAAGAAGTGCTGTGCCATTCAAGGCGAGCACCCCAAACCCGAACAGCAAAGTCAAAGTGCTCCGCGAAGTGCTCATTCTCTCCCAGCAAGCGCGCAGCCGCATCAGACACGCAGCAAGGCAATCAACTCCTAAGTGGTGGCCTGTCACCCACGGAGTTCTTTCTCTCTCTCTCACAATTGTAACGAGGCGCGGCCTATCGCCCTCGCATTCTCCAAGAAAGCATTGTAACAGTCTGAGATAGTGAATTTCGGCCAGCACCGCCCTGGCCACGTGGTTTTTCACCCTTTGGAGGGTTTTCCACGCTAAAGTTCTGTGTGTACCATTTTCAGTATTTACTCTCTGCAACATTCTGACTGTGTGCGCGCTCGACCGCCCGGGCTAAGACGGACTGAGTTGAAACCGGTCTACCAAGGGCGTTGAGAAGCCGCAACAGTTTGGCGCCGTCTGTGGGAACGATTCCCAAAAGCCAAGCAAAGGATTCCCGAGCATAGCACCCGTTTCTCCGGAGTTCACAGAACCACCAAGAAATGGGCACCTCCCCCAGAATATCCGACGCATGCAGTTCCTCAATCCCGGAGAGCCCGGCGAAAAGAGCGCTCCTCGCTACTCCCGTCCTGCCCACGTGGCTTGGATCAACTGACAAACCGGTCCCTTTCATGGCAGGGCAGGAGCGGAACGATGTCTCGCATCAGCCAAGGCGATCCCCCCTCTCCAAGTCAATTTTGGAATACCCAGTTCCGTCATGGCTAAAGCCCTCGTACAACGAGGAGTTCCACGGAGCAGAAGATCCATACGAACACGTTAGTCATTTCCTAATATCAATACGGAGGCTCGGACTTCCCGACCCCATCATCTGCAAAATCTTCGCCAAAACACTGTGTGAAGACGCCCTCCGCTGGTATCAATCCTTGCCGAACGGAGCGATCCACAACTTCACCGAGTTGTCCCAAATGTTCGTTGAACGATATGAAGCACGCTCACCAGGGATTCGTGAAGAAAAGCTTAGCGCGGACAAGCCGCCCCGCCTAAGGGGGGCGGAAGGGAACAAGCAGCAAGAAAAGATCCGCGCAAATTTTCACCTGAAACGTCCCTGCGCATGGATGGACTCCGCCTTAGACGCGAGCATAGGCAGTCCACCCTGCGAGCTAAGGAGAGCGTTGATAACACATCGCATCTCCTTCAACCTCTTGTTCCTGGCTGCCGTGGTACGGCTCAAACCCCTAAGCGGGAACCTCAAGCTCAGGGCCATCAAAGCGGAGCTCCCCGACGGAACTATGATACCCACCATAGGAACCATCACCCTTCTAGTCCAAGTAGGGATGCACTCGGAACCGGTCCAGTATGACGTTCAGTTCATCGTCGCAAACGCAAACTCCCCCTACGATGCAATATTCGGGAGTCTCCTGCTAGACGCCATGGACCACGACGTTTCCATGTCCGGGCGCATGGCCAACAAAGGGAGCATCCTTAGGAGCGCAATGCATGGTTTCGATACACTCGACTCCAAGCTCCCTTGGGTCAGCAACAACCCGCCACCAGAGCCAAAGCCTGAAAGACTAAGCGCACGGAAGGACCGCGCGAGTCTCGCATTAGCAGAAAGAGCCAGACCGCAGACATCGATAAATCCGCAGCCAATCGATCTGAGTCGCAAAAGAAAGGGCCAGCAGCAGCAATTCGAACTGCTTACTCAAAGTCGGGCAGACCGCTCCCAAGGGCTGTCAGGTCAAAGCCATCAGGGTTACACTCCGCTAAATGCCTCCCGAGAGCACATCCTGTCCATAATCTGTAATAGCAGAGTTATCAACTGGCCCAAGCCGCTCTCCCTGCACAGGGGAGATCAATCCCAGTTTTGCTACTTTCACAAAAGCCGAGGACACCGAACGGAGCACTGTGCAAAACTGATGGAAGAAATTGAACGTCTCGTCCAGTTGGGGCACCTGGAGGCCTTCCGTAAAGAAACAAAGAAGGGCGCCGCCAAGGATCAGCCACCGGGTCACAGCCGCACGCCATGCTGAACAAGCTCGAACCAGAGCGGCGCTACGAAAGCGCAACATTACTTCTTCCTCTCGTAAAACTTGTATCAAAAACCTACAGGCTCAAAAGCCGCAGGATTGCACTTACGCATGTATTAATGTTCTTTTACTAATTATCCTCCAGCTGTACCACTGTAGGAACCGCCTAGGGGCCCTGCCCCAAATAAACAGCACCTGCCTCCGAGCAGCGCGCTAATAAACAGCACCTGCCTCCGAGCAGCGCGCTAATAAACAGCACCTGCCTCCGAGCAGCGCGCTAATAAACAGCACCTGCCTCCGAGCAGCGCGCTAATAAACAGCACCTGCCTCCGAGCAGCGCGCTAATAAACAACACCTGCCTCCGAGAAGCGCGCTAATAAACAGCACCTGCCTCCGAGCAGCGCGCTAATAAACAGCACCTGCCTCCGAGCAGCGCGCTAATAAACAGCACCTGCCTCCGAGCAGCGCGCTAATAAACAGCACCTGCCTCCGAGCAGCGCGCTAATAAACAGCACCTGCCTCCGAGCAGCGCGCTAATAAACAGCACCTGCCTCCGAGCAGCGCGCTAATAAACAGCACCTGCCTCCGAGCAGCGCGCTAATAAACAGCACCTGCCTCCGAGCAGCGCGCTAATAAACATCACCTGCCTCCGAGCAGCGCGCTAATAAACAGCACCTGCCTCCGAGCAGCGCGCTAATAAACAGCACCTGCCTCCGAGCAGCGCGTTAATAAACAGCACCTGCCTCAGAGCAGCGCGCTAATAAACAACACCTGCCTCCGAGCAGCGCGCTAATAAACAGCACCTGCCTCCGAGCAGCGCGCTAATAAACAGCACCTGCCTCCGAGCAGCGCGCTAATGAACGGCACATCGCCTCAGCGTTGCTTGGGCACATTGCCTCAACGTTGCTTGGGCACCTCGCCTCAGCGTTGCTTGGGCACATGGCCTCAACGTTGCTTGGGCACCTCGCCTCAGCGTTGCTTGGGCACATGGCCTCAACGTTGCTTGGGCACCTCGCCTCAGCGTTGCTTGGGCACATGGCCTCAACGTTGCTTGGGCACCTCGCCTCAGCGTTGCTTGGGCACATGGCCTCAACGTTGCTTGGGCACCTCGCCTCAGCGTTGCTTGGGCACATGGCCTCAACGTTGCTTGGGCACCTCGCCTCAGCGTTGCTTGGGCACATGGCCTCAACGTTGCTTGGGCACCTCGCCTCAGCGTTGCTTGGGCACATGGCCTCAACGTTGCTTGGGCACCTCGCCTCAGCGTTGCTTGGGCACATGGCCTCAACGTTGCTTGGGCACCTCGCCTCAGCGTTGCTTGGGCACATTGCCTCAACGTTGCTTGGGCACCTCGCCTCAGCGTTGCTTGGGCACATGGCCTCAACGTTGCTTGGGCACCTCGCCTCAGCGTTGCTTGGGCACATGGCCTCAACGTTGCTTGGGCACCTCGCCTCAGCGTTGCTTGGGCACATTGCCTCAACGTTGCTTGGGCGCCTCGCCTCAGCGTTGCTTGGGCACATTGCCTCAACGTTGCTTGGGCACCGTAGGGGCCTGCCCCCCTTACGGCAAAGCCGCGAGCTAGACTCGTGCAAAAAGCCGCGAGCCAGACTCGTGCACCGTAGGGGCCTGCCCCCCTTACGTTTACCCCCGGTTCGAATATAAACATTCACCGGCCAAGCCGCGAGCCAGACTCGTGCAAAAAGCCGCGAGCCAGACTCGTGCACCGTAGGGGCCTGCCCCCCTTACGTTTACCCCGGTTCAAATATAAACATTCACCGGCCAAGCTGCGAGCCAGACTCGTGCAAAAAGCCGCGAGCCAGACTCGTGCACCGTAGGGGCCTGCCCCCCTTACGTTTACCCCCGGTTCGAATATAAACATTCGCCGGCCAAGCCGCGGGCCAGACCCGTGTACTTATTTTATAAAAGCTGCGGGCCAGACCCGTGCACCTATTTCATAAAAACCGCGAGCTCGAGTCCGCGCAAATTCATCTGTGACTTTAAAAATAATCAAACAACGCAGATGCCAAACAGCCAGATCAATAAGATCGAACAGATAAACAAGTATGACGAATACAATAAAAGGGGATACAATCACATCCGACAAACACAGCTACGAGCAGCTAAAGAAATCACTCCTCGTCAGGGCTGTGATCCTCCTCTTCTGACAGGTCATCAAAGCCAAGGCCACTAACATCATAGCCCCGCTTTCGGGATACCATCCGGAGAGCCTTTGACGCTCCCTGTCGAAGGGCAAGCTCTCGTGAATCCTCCAGATGAGGCTCCACCTCCTGAGTCCAGATCATATCCCGGACTTCCTCGGAAATCAAGGAGCGGTCCCTCAAGTAGTCAATCGACTCCAGATACTCGGCCAAGCCAGCCGCCTTCAGCTCGGTCTCCCGCTCCACGGAAGAAAGACGCGCTATCTCAGCCCGACACTGCTCCAGCTCTGCATCCCGACACACTATGTCGCCACGGGCTGCCTCTAAGGATCGCAAGGCCTCCTCCAACGCCGCCTTCTCCGCACCGAGACCGGACCTGGTCCTCTCCAGCTCTTCCTGCATCTCCGAGCCAATCCGCCTGAAGCGCGAGATGTCGCGATCCCGCCGTCTCTCCTCCTCCACAAGGGCGCTCCTCGCCTCCCGAAGCTCACCCTGGATGGACATAAACCCGTCCTTCAAGCTCACGTAATGGTTATTCCATATATGCGCAATCGATGCCTGGGTCTCCATCTGCAAGAGAAAATGTATAAGTCAGAAACATAACCTCAGAATGACGTCATGCAAGGGGAAGAAAAAATCCGGCTTACCGCCTGGCTCATGGCCTCCAGAGAGGAAGAGACCCTCTTCCCTTCCGAAACCTTTCGAGCTGTGCCTCGCTCCGGAGAGGCCTGGGGGGCAGAAGATCCCAGGACCTCGACCTCCTCATCAACCGGCTCGCCGTCAGCACCAGATGCACAAGGAGCCGCCTCCTCCTGAGGAGCATCCTGTACCAGTGAAGGAGCAGGACCTGGCTCCTCCAGACCTTTAAAAACCAACTTCCTCTTTCTTTCTCGAACAAGAGGAACAGCAGCGGCACGACCAACATCAACGGACAGCCCGCATAAAAGCAGGCGCTTCTCGTCTATGAATAAGGAAATACTGTGCAGAATATTCCCCAGCTCTCGAGCATCTGAAAATCCGAGAACAGGAGAAAACTCCCGCTCACGCCCTTTGAGGCGCCGGCAACGATCAGGTAAAGAGTTCCACACCTCCGGTAGTCCCTCCGGGTTCCTAACATAGCCAAATAAAGTATTCCCATGACGGCGATCCACCCGGGTCTCGAACTCCAGCCATCTCTTATTGCTAAAAACTTCAATACGACCTCCGGCATCAACCTGCACTTCGCACCATTCCTTGAAAAGGCCCAGGGAGAACTTCGCACCATGCTCGCGGAAGAAGGCGATCAGCCCCATGATCCGCACCATCCCCTGAGGCGTAAACTGTGACACCGGGACGCCGCAAAATTTCAGGATCTGGATCAACTCCTCGCACACCGGGAGACGAAAGCCACTCCGAAGTGACGACTCGCAAAGAGTCATCCAACCCCGAGGCGGATTCTGTACTCGCTCCTCAGGACCTGGGATTCGAATCTCCAATTCGGGGGGCAGGTTGAAGCGCCTCCTCCATATGGCGACATGATCGAGAGTAAGACTCGAGCCCAGTCGCATTGGGCGACTTTGCCCGCCACGCCGAGGAGCCTGAAAGACAAGAAAAAAAAGCGTAGTACAAACCTCAGGCAAGTGTTAAGGGAGTCCATCCACGAGGATAACGTATCGCACAAGCTCGCCACACAGGCAGACCCCGTAAACACGCCCAAAAGCACGCGGCAGACCCGCGCCCGAAAACCCTCACGCAAACACTCGCGCTGTCGCCGCGCGACAACGCGCGCGGCAGCCCGCGTGCCGCGCTGTCGTCGCGCTGCAGTGCGCGCGACAGCCCGCTGCGCGGATCGCGAACGCTCGCGCTGTCGCCGCGCGACAGTGCGCGCGACAGCCCGCCCGCGCGGCAGCCCGCGTGCCACGCGCGCGTGCGCTGTCGCCGCGCTGGCAGCACGCACGACAGCTCGCCCGCGCGCACGCGCGCGTGCGCTGTCGCCGCGCGACAGTGCGCGCGACAGCCCGTCCAAGCGCGCGGCAACCCGCGCGCGACAGCTCGCCGCCGCACACGCGCGCGCGCGCTGTCCCCGCGCGACAGTGCGCGCGACAGCCCGCGCGCGGGGCAGCCCGCGCGCTACGCGCGCGCGGCTGTCGCCGCGCGACAGCACGCACGACAGCCGGCGCGCGCGGCAGCCCGCGCGCACGCCCGCCCCTCACCTCCGCGCGACCCGCCACATCTCTTAGCGCGCCGTTCGCCGCCTTTTTGGACGTTAAATCTTTCACCCGCACGCTCACCTTGGCACGCCATCATCACCGCCAACCTCCGCACCCGAGCTCACTCCGGCCATCGATCACGAATACAAATCGTAAAGATGAAATCCTATCGCTCTACGTGCGCTCCACGCATAGGATTTGGGGGGCAAATGATGGGTTCCCCCTATTTATTGAAAAAATGATAACCACCGCACACCGGATCCCATTCCCGCACACTGAATCCCACCTTCGCACACCGGATCCCGAAAACCGCCGCACACCGAATCCCACCTTCGCACACCGGATCCCACTCCTGCGCGGCGGATCCAAACCACCGCGCACCGATCCAAACCACCTCGCGCGGGATCACAACCGCCCCGCGCGGGATAGCAACCACCACCAACCGCCGTCGGCCAACCGCCGCCAACCACCGGCCGGCCACCGCCACCGGCCGGCCGCCACCGGCCGACCACCGGCCGGCCACCGCCGACCGACCACCACCGCCGGCCGGCCGCCACCGGCCGGCCGCCGTCCACCGCCGGCCGGCCGCCACCGGCCGGCCGCCGCCAACCGTCGGCCGGCCCCCGCCGCCGGCCGGCCGCCACCCGCCGGCCGGCCGCCACCCGCCGGCCGGCCGCCACCCGCCGGCCGGCCGCCACCCGCCGGCCGGCCGCCGGCCGACCGCCGGCCGCCGCCCCCTTCATGACCGGCGGCCATGGCCGGCCACCGCCGTAGCCGCCCTTCAACCTCCACCGTCGGATCTCACCGAGGCCCTGGCGGCCCTCCGATCGCCTCGCGCGATCACGACCCTTCAATCGTCACCAACGATCTTGGCCCTCCATTTGGTGGTTATCCGCGTAACCACCGTAACTTCCACCTTCCAAGCCTATAAATAGACCCCCAAGGGTCTTCATTTGGATCCATTCTCTCATTCTCGCCCAGACTCTCTCTCTCTCTCTTCGTTTCTCCTCTCCTCAGAGTTTCTCTCTCTACGCTCTGCCATCCCCTTTTACTAACTGACAGGTTCCTCCTGCGAACGCCGCTCACTTGAGAAGAAGTGCTGCGCCATTCAAGGCGAGCACCCCAAACCCGAACAGCAAAGTCAAAGTGCTCTGCGAAGTGCTCATTCTCTCCCAGCAAGCGCGCAGCCGCATCAGACACGCAGCAAGGCAATCAACTCCTAAGTGGTGGCCTGTCACCCACGGAGTTCTTTCTCTCTCTCTCACAATTATAACGAGGCGCGACCTGTCGCCCTCGCATTCTCCAAGAAAGCATTGTAACAGTCTGAGATAGTGGATTTCGGCCAGCACCGCCCTGGCCACGTGGTTTTTCACCCTTTGGAGGATTTTCCACGCTAAAGTTCTGTGTGTACCATTTTCAGCATTTACTCTCTGCAACATTCTGACTGTGTGCGCGCTCGACCGCCCGGGCTAAGACGGACCGAGTTGAAACCGGTCTACCAAGGGCGTTGAGAAGCCGCAACAGTACTGAATGTAAATGCGGGGGACCAGTGCGAGACTAAATTTAAACGAAAGTACAGAAAGCAATAAGCATATAAAAAGGGTTAGTAGTCCAATCACTCCATAAGAGGAGGCTTCATTCGTCGACTCCGTTCGTAGGAGGAGATTCTGCTCTTATTCTTTTGTCGCGAGTTCGTCCCTTTATTATTGCCGCGGCGGTATCGAGTTTCAGCGCCGCGCCGCGATTTCATTCTGATTTTGCATTGATATTCCGAACTTAGTCGATTCTTTAGATCGATACGCGTAATCTTTATTAAGCGTTTAAAAAATATGCGCCGAGGGGACGCCGATTCATTTTGATGAATTCCGCTCTTTTTCGGGCGTTTATTTTCGCTTGTAAAAGCTTTTGGAGGACCAAAACCAGAGGTCACACCTCCCAACTTTGATAGTAGTTGAAACATACCTTTAATTAGAGCCCATGATTTTTGGTGATTTTTTGCGAACTTATTTGGGCGTTTATTTTCTTAAAATAAACTTTATAATGGGTTTTTAAAATATTAAATCTTTTCCTAAAATTCCCCAAAAATTACTGGAGGTGCCACTTAGAGTGGGGCACATTTTTCATTTAGAAAGTTTCCCCTGAAAATGCCCCATTTGCCCTTAAAAATATAAAGTGGGGGAGGGGCTGTTTTGGGGTGCGGATAGGGAAAGGGAGGAGGCGCAGGGGTCTTGCACCCTGCGCCCTCCCGCGGCCCCCGCAGCGGATCCGCTGTGGGGGCACATATGCTGAGGCGGGGGAAAGGCGGGAATTAAGGTGCGGGAGGCCGACCGATCTCCTGGGGGAGATCGGACGGCTCCCTCCATCCCCGCCCGAAGGCGGCCCCAGCTGCCGCCGGGCAGCGGTCGGAGGGGCCGGCGCCGCCCCCGGTCGGTGCGCTGGGGGACGTCGAGAGAAAAATAAGGAAGGTGCGTCGACTGAGGTGCGTCGACTTCATTAGATGCGTCGACTAGAAATCAGAGTGGCGTCGACTAGACTTACGTCGAAATCTTCCTAGAGTTACTTCGACTCAACCTGAAGGAAACGTCGAATACTATTCGACGCATATTTACTTAGCCTTGTTTTTTTCATTCTTAGAATTCATTTCTAGGGGTTAAGAGAAATCATTTTCCCAACAATCTCCCCCTATTTGTCTTAACCCTATTTAGAGGGAAATTGTACTAGCATATAATTAACCCAGCACAGCATTTGTAAAGATAAGAAATATATTGAGTAACCAAAAAGGAAAGAAGGAAAGAAAGTTGTATATACACCAACTCAGAAGAGAATATATATATATTGACCAATCAATGTTTTGAACATAAAAATTTTCATTAATGTTTTTAGAAACCAAATTAACACTCAGGAGGGGTAGGAGGAGTCTTTCTTTTTCTTTTGAAGACTTTGGTAGGTTGCTCTTTCTCAACAGCAGATAGCACCCTCATCTCCCCCTGAGTCACAGCAGTTGAGTCCCTTTGAGTTTCATCTAGCTCCCCCTGAGTTTCAGCTTCAGGTAACACAGCATCTGGCTGCTCTTTTTCATTTTCAGCTGTATTCACAATGGTATCCAGCTCCTTAGCTCCTACTTCAGCTACCACAATTTCCAGCTCCCCCTGAGGTTTAGTTTCTTTAACTTTCTCATCATCTGCCCCGTCTTCTTTTTCAGCTCTGCTTGCTTCCCCTTGCAGTAGTGCCACTTGGTCTGCAGCCTCTCTTGCTATGCTGAGTACCTCTATTGTTTGTTCATCAATATGGAGCTCAGGTACTATCTCATTCCCAAGGGTTTTGAGCAGTGCTAGACTGTCAGTTTTTGAGGTAGGAAGGGATTTGTGAGAAGGAGATTTAGGATTGGAGGGCTGATCTTCATCTAGATTCTCCCCCTTCTTGACCTTCTTGGCCAAGGAGGTTAAGAAAGACCTAGTCACTCTAGAGGAAGAGAGAGATGACTTCAGATCTTGCACAGAGGCACTAACCCCATCTATTTGGGTGTGCATGTGAAGGATGGAGGAATGAATCTGGGAGCAATGCTCATCTAGCATTGCTTGGAATCTTTGAGCTGTGGATTGTATGCACTGGGTGATGAGAGCCTCAGTGGATTCAGATGGTTCATGGTGTGAGAGTTGATGAGGAGGTGATGGTGGAGAGTGGCCAGCCTGGTGTTCAATCGACGTGTTCATAGTCTTGCGTCGATATGAACTCGACGGTACATCGATAAAGGATCGACGTAGCATTATCTGGTGGAAGTCGGTGTCAACGTCGATTTTGTCTCGACGGAGCGTCGATATGTATTCGACGTATCTTCAAGAGATTTTCTTAGATTGTCTGATTTCTTTAGAGTTCCCTATCAGTGGTGTTTACAAGCTTCCATCAAGCATTCCTAAGGTGTTTATGAAATAGTTATGCTTAGTTTCATCTAAGGGTTTTGTGAAGATGTCTGCTCTTTGATTGTCTGTGGAAATATATTCTAAAGTTATTTTACCCTTCTCAACATTGTCTCTAAGGAAGTGATGTCTAATCTCTATATGTTTGGTCCTACTATGAAGGACTGGGTTGGATGCTATGGATATAGCACTAGAGCTATCACAATATATCTTAGAGTTATGTATTTCCAATTTGTAGTCAAGTAGCTGATTTTGCATTCACAGGATTTGTGAACAACAGCTCCCAGCAGCTATGTATTCAGCTTCAGCTGTTGAGGTTGAGACTGAGGTTTGTTTCTTACTAAACCATGAGATCAATCTGTCTCCTAGGAATTGGCAGGTACCAGATGTGCTTTTTCTATCAACCCTACAACCAGCATAATCTGCATCTGAGAAACCTATTAATTCAAAGTTAGTTTCCGCTGAGTACCATAGTCCTAGGTCAGGGGTTCCCTTTAGGTATCTAAGAATCCTTTTTACAGAGGTGAGATGGGATTCCTTTGGATCAACTTGAAATCTAGCACATATGCAAGTTGAAAACATGATGTCAGGTCTGCTAGCTGTTAGATATAGAAGGGATCCTATGATGGCCCTATAAGTCTTTTGATCTACTGATTTTCCTTTATCATCTTTTTCTATAATGGCATTGGTTGTCATGAGTGTTTTCATGGTAGATGCTGATTCCATACCAAACTTTTTGATTAGCTCTTTAGTATATTTTGATTGTGAGATAAAGATTCCTTCACTACTTTGTTTTACTTGTAGTCCTAGGAAGTAGGAGAGTTCACCCATACTACTCATCTCAAATTTAGATTGCATAAGATTAGCAAATCTTTTACATAGTTTAGGATGGGTTGAGCTAAAGATGATGTCATCTACATATATTTGAACAAGAAGGAGTTGGTTTTTATGGGTTCTAGTAAATAGTGTCTTATCTACTTTTCCTCTTTCAAAGGAATTTTCTAAAAGAAAATTTGATAGAGTTTCATACCAAGCTCTAGGTGCTTGCTTAAGACCATATAATGCTTTGTTAAGTCTATAAACAAAGTTAGGAGAAGAAGGATTAACAAAACCTGGTGGTTGCTCCACATATACCTCTTCTTGCAGATCTCCATTTAGAAAAGCACTCTTGACATCCATTTGGTAGACTTTCATCTTCATGAAGGCTGCATAGGCAAGAAAGAGCCTGATTGCCTCTAATCTGGCTACTGGAGCAAAGGTCTGGTTGTAGTCTATCCCTTCTTCTTGTCTATATCCTTGTGCTACAAGTCTTGCCTTGTTTCTCACAATTACTCCAGTGGAATCTAGTTTGTTCCTGTATACCCATTTTGTACCAATTACAGGGTAGTTTCTTGGTCTTTCAACTAGGTTCCATACTTTGTTTCTCTCAAATTGGCCTAGTTCTTCTTGCATGGCCATAATCCAGTGAGGATCACAATTTGCTTCCTCAAACTTCTTTGGTTCAACTTGTGATAGGAAGCATTGGAGCATCATCCCATTGGAGACTTGGTGTCTTGTTCTTACTCCTGCATTGGGATTTCCAATCACTTGAGCTTGTGGATGATCTTTCAAATTGATTCCTGTTCTGCCTGAATTTGTCAGTTGTACTTCATTCTCAATGGGATCATTGTTCAATTGTTCTTCCTGAACCATGTCCTCTTGTGGAGGAGGGTCTTGAGTTCTCTTTCCTGAGGTTTCTTGTTCAGACTCCTCACTTGGTTCCTCTAACTGGTTTTCCTTTCCATTTTCTGTGTTCTCTAGAGCTAGTTGCTCAAGCTGGGTTTCTATGCTGTTGTTTTCCTGTGGAACAGAACTGGTGGGAGTTTCCTCCCCCTTAAGCAGCATGTTAGTTTCATCAAATACAATGTGCATGGATTTTTCAATCTTAAGAGTTCTTCTATTGTAGCACCTATAGGCTTTGCTAGATGATGAATATCCCAGAAGTATTCCATCATCAGACTTCTTGTCAAATTTGGCAAGATGATCTTTCCCATTGTTTAGAATAAAGCAAGTACATCCAAAAATTTTAAAATATTTAACAGTGGGTGTTTTATTTTTCAGGAGCTCATATGGAGAGTTCTACCTGGGGATGGGGGGCTCGGGTGTTGGAGGTGCGGCCGTCCATGAGGGAGGAGGGAGGTGGCGGTGGCTTGGGCTGGCTGGGCTTGCTCCGGCAGGGTGGAGGAGGAGGGGGTGGCTGAGTTTGCTGGCAGGGGGAGAGCTTGAGAGGGGGAGGGTGGTGTTCTGAAAGGAGGGGCTTGGCCCTCCTTTTATAGGAAGGGGGAGGTCTCCCCCCCCCCCTCTCCTCCTTTTCCCCCACGTGGGGATAAGGGAGGGGAAGATATTTTCTCCCCCTCCCCTCCCTTCTCTCTCTCCTGCCCACTTTGCCCCCAAATAGGGGCTGCCTATTCATGGGCAGCCCCTTTCTTGGGGGGGGGGGGGGGGGCTTTCTCTCTACTCCCCCCCCCCTTTCTTTTCATTTCCCAATAAATTTTAAGCCGGGGGGGGGGGGGGGGGGGGGGTTGACCGAGGTTAACCTAGGACGGGGTCTTCCATGATCCAGGGGTCCATTATGATTTGCCAGGGCTGATGCCGGGTTCGTGCGCTTTATATTTCGTGCGTTGCACTAATGTGGTCTGCATAGCCCTAAAATGGCATACTCTCCATACGACCTTGAATCGAGGTGCAACGAATTCCATTGCGCTCGTATTGTTCATACGAGTCTAACGGAACTGACGGGAGTCAATTCGGGGTTCGTACGATCACTATTTATAATAATGAGGTAGTGGCGCGCTACGACACCCGAAATGGTTGTTTTCTCCAAACGACCTCGGATCGAAGTGCAACGAATTCCGTTGCGCTCGTATTGTTTATACGAGTCTAATGGAACTGACGGAAGTCAATTCGGGGCTCGTACGGTCACTATTCATAATAATGAGGTAGTGGCGTGCTACGACACCCGAAATGATCGTTTTCTCCAAACGATCTCGGATCGCAGTGCAACGAATTCCGTTGCGCTCGTATTGTTCATACGAGTCTAACAGAACTGACGGAAGTCAATTCGGGGTTCATTTGGTCACTACACCCTAATGACTTAATTGCGGCGCGCAACATTACTTAAAATGGTAGTTTTCTACCGCTCGGGCCTACTTTTATTGGGCTCACTAGGGTCTAGTGGCCCAATAAAAGTCGGGATGTTACAAGACCAGTGTCGAGAGGGCACCAAAATCTTGGTCTAGGTGAGAAGTACGTTGATGAAGCAGGTGAACCCCTGCTTCAGTGGGACAAAAAAGTCAACTGGGCCTCAATTTCCACGCTCCTGCCGTCCTGGATGGAGCAGGATACCACCGGCGGTGAGGCCTACGCCCTCTCTTTCGCACTATACAACCGAGAGGATGCTTCCATCTTTGATGTCAAGACCACCCGGGCGCTTGCGCACGAGGCCGCGTGAGCTCAGTTGCGTGCTTTCGAGCTTACACACATGTCCTCGCGCCGCAACATCAACCTCACGCGAAACCTCACCGAGGTCGAGAAAACGCGAGCCCTCGCCTCTTCTGAAGTCGTGTCCTTGACACTCAAGTTGTAGGCTGTCGAGACCCTTCTCGCCAGCCGGCGTCAGAGTGGTAAGTGCGCCCCTCATAGATGCTTATGCTTTTGCGCCCCCTTTTGTTTTCTTTCCCTAACCTTATCGTTTTCCTTTCTTCCAGGACACCTCGAAAGCTGACATATTACGCGTGCGAGTAGCCAGCCTCGAGGACCAGGTTAAGGAGATGCATGCCGAGAACTAACGCCTGCGAGACGCCGTTGTCCCGCCACCTCCCGAGGAGAAGAGCAATCAGCATCATTACACCAACTATGAGATCGAGGTGATGATGCAGGAGAACGCTCAAGGGGCAGCGAAGCATGCGCTGCAGGTGTTGCGGGATGCTGGGCTCCTGAATGAAGACGGCGAGAGGCTCACTGCTCGCAACATCCTCCCATGGCTCATCACCTCGCTGGACATGTCGGAGGGCGAATCTGACCTTCAACGTGAGATCGGCGCCATCCGTCCTCTAGGCGAAAGCGATGGGTCTTCCAGCGAGAAGTCCAGTGACTCCCCCTGAAGAACTTTCGCTTTCTTTTTCTTGCTCTTTTCCTTTCTTTTTCATTGTAACCCATGCTAGGGGCGAGATCCCCTTATTGTAAGCGAAAGCTTTTTGTAATGAAATGATATTCGTTTTGACAAAGTGACTCCATTTTATTCTTCATTTTTTTGCTTATTTGTTGTCACTTGCAGATAGTACCTGCACATAGTCCGTGCACTCGCACATAGTTCACGCATTCGCACGCCGTCGGCCCTTAACCCTGAGCCGTGATTAAGGCGTTCTCGCCTCACATGTGTGCAACAAATTCGTAGCCCATCTGCACGCGCCCATACCCTTTTAGTAATTAGGTGGAGACCCCGATAATTCCGCCGGAAGCGCGATCTTGCCGAGAGCGTGCCTTGTCCTAAATGATTCCCACGCCCCTTTAGGCAGGTTGGCACCTCGTGTGCATTCGTCGGGCGAGTGCCTCTCTCGGTGGACCCCACTCGCATACCTTGGACTGAGAGACTTCCCTCTCTTGTGCCAATCTTCCCTTTCTCGGATTTTTCTTCCCCCCATCGGTCGGTTGGATCCTGACAACGAAATCAGTTTGGGCTGCGATGTCAACCTCACCTCTGAGTGCCTCCCAGCCCTGCCGGATGGTGAAAGCCTGGTCAGCGGGTCAACCTCAAGCCAATTACACTTTAAAACCTCCTTCTTTCCTCCCACCGAGTGGGCCTACGACCCCGCCAGCTAGGTGAGAGCCTGGTCAGCAAGTCTGCTCGGAGTTATTCACACTTTAAAACTTTCTTTCCTGCCACCAAGTGAGCATACGACCCTGACAGTTAGGTGAGAGCCTGGTCAGCGGGTTTGCTCGGGGCTACCATTTTCCTGGACTTTTCTTTCTTTCCTGCCACCGAGTGAGCCTATGGCTCTACTAGCAAGGTGAGAGACTGGTCAGTAGGTCTGCTCGGGGCTAACCACCTTTTGAAACTTTCTTTCTTTCCTGCCACCGAGTGAGCCTACGACCCTGCCATCTAGGTGAGAGTCTGGTCAACGGGTCTGCTCTGGACTATTCATTCACATACTTTCTTTCCTGCCACAGAGTGAGCCTACGACCCTATCAGCTAGGTGAGAGTCTGGTCAACGGTCTGCTCAGGGTTATTCATTCACATACTTTCTTTCCTGCCACAGAGTGAGCCTACGACCATGCCAGCTAGCTGAGAGCCTGGTGAGTGGGTCTGCTTGGGGCTATTAACAATTTAAAACTTTCTTTCCTTCCACCGAGTGAGCATACGACCTTGCTAGGTAGGTGAGAGCCTGGTCAGCGGGTCTGCTCGGGGCTACCATTTTCCAGGACTTTTCTTTCTTTCCTGCTACCGAGTGAACCTACGACCCTGCCAGCTAGGTGAAAGCCTGGTCAGCGGGTCTGCTCGGGGCCATTCATTTGCATACCTTCTTTCCTGCCACCGAGTGAGCCTACTACCCTGCCAGCTAGGTGAGTGCCTGGTCAGCGGGTCTACTCGGGGCTATTCATTCACATACTTTCTTTCCTACCACCAAGTGAGTCTATGACCCTGCCAGCTAGGTGAGAGCCTAGTAAGCGGGTCTGCTCGGGGCTATTCATTCAGAGACTTTCTTTCCTGCCACCGAGTGAGCCTACAACCCTGACAACTAGGTGAGAGTCTGGTCAACGGGTCTGCTCTGGCTATTCACACCTTAAAACTTTCTTTCCTGCCACCGAGTGAGCCTACAACCCTCACAACTAGGTGAGAGTCTGGTCAACGGGTCTGCTCTGGGCTATTCACACCTTAAAACTTTCTTTCCTGCCACCGAGTGAGCCTACGACCCTGCCAACTAGGTGAGAGCCTGGTCAGCGGATTTGCTCGGGGATACCATTTTCCCGGACTTTTCTTGCTTTCCTGCCACCGAGTGAGCCTACAGCCATACCGGCTAGGTGAGAGTCTGGTCAGCGGGTCTGCTCAGGGCTAACCACCTTTTGAAACTTTATTTCTTTTTTGTCACCGAGTGAGCCTACGACCCTGTCAGCTAGGTGAGAGTCTGGTCAGCGGGTCTGCTCAGGGCTATTTATTCGCATACCCTTTATCCTGCCACTGAGTGGGACTACGGCCATGCCAGCTAGGTGAGAGCCTGGTCAGCGGGTCTGCTCGGGGCTATTCATTCACAAACTTTATTTCCTGCCACCGAGGGAGCATACGACCCTGCCAGCTAGGTGAGGCCTGGTCAGCGGGTCTGCTCGGGGCTATTCATTCACATACTTTCGTTCCTGCGACCGAGTGAGCATACGACCCTGCCAGCTAGGTGAGAGCCTGATCAGCGGGTCAGCTCGGGGCTATTCACACTTATTAACTTTCTTTCCGGCCACCGAGTGAGCCTATGGCCCTGCCAGCTAGGTGAGAGTCTGGTCAAAGGGTCTGCTCGGGGTTACTATTTTCTCAGACTTTTCTTTCTTTCCTGCCACCGAGTGAGCCTACGACCCAGCCAGCAAGGAGAGATTCGTTAGCGGGTCTGCTCGGTGCTAACCACCTTTTATAACTTCTTTTTCCTTCCACCGAGTGAGCCTACGGATCGGCCAGCTAGGTGAGACCCTGGTCAGTGGGTCTGCTCGGGGCTATTCATTCACATACTTCCTTTCCTGCCACCGAGTGAGTCTACGACCCTGCCAGCTAGGTGAGAGCCTGGTCAGCAGGTCTGTTCGGGGATATTCACACTTTAAAACTTCTTTTTTGCCACTGAGTGAGTCTACGACCCTACCCGCTAGGTGATGACCTGATCAGCGGGTCTTCTCTGGGCTACCATTTTCCTGAACTTCTCTTTCTTTTTTTGTTACCGAGTGAGCCTACGACCCTGCCAGCTAGGTGATGGCCTGGTCAACGGGTCTGCTCGGGGCTAACTACCTTTTGAAACTTTCTTTCTTTCCTGTCACCGAGTGAGCCTACGACCCAGCTGCCAGTTAAGTGAGAGCCTGGGCAGCGGGTCTGCTCAGGGTTATTCATTCACATACCTTCTTTTTGGGCACGAACCTCCTCTTCTACCGCCCTTTTCCCCTCTCCTTCTTCTCCTAGCGTCGTTGGCTCCATCATCTCCCTGTCTAACTTTCGAGCCTCCGCCATCCAGGATGTGGTGTTGATGGCAGTCACATAGCACTGCCTCGCCACCTTAGTATCCCCTCAGGTTCAGACCTGAACTCCTCAGCTATGGAACTTAAGGTACTGATGGAAGGAAGAGGGGACGCAACAGATGGTGTTGAAGAGAGGGCGCCCAAAAATGACGTTATAACTACTCGGAGCGTTGACTATGACGAACCGACAGTTCCTCGGAACCCCTCCCAACGTTACTTGGAGCCCGACTCCTCCTTCGACCTCCTTCCACTCCTCCGAAAAACCAAACAATGGCCCATCCGAGGACAACACCCTCTTCGTCTCCACCTGCATCACATCGAAATCCTTTTTGAAAATCACATTCGCGGAGCTCCCATTGTCAACCATAATCTGGGAGACTGTGAAGTTCTCAATGGCCGTCTGGATCACCAAGGCATCGTAAAACAGATCCTCATAATCCTGCATGTCCTCCGACGAGAAAGTAATTTTCTCCAGAGGGGGTGGGGTTTGTGAGGTCGACGCGACGCTCCTCCTGAATGTCGTTTGGAGGCTCCTCTTGCGAGTGGCCTCAATCCCTACCCCACCATGGATCACTCTGATCCCCCCTCGAACTCCCATGTCTGCTCGATCCCCGCACCTGTCCTCCCCTTCTCCAGGTAGTATTACTTCAATCCTCATCGACTGTTGTTGCTATTGCGTCGGACCCCTTGTCCTCCTCATTTCCAAGAACTTCGGGCAGGTGGACGTCGCGTGACCTTCCTCCTGGTGGAAGTCACAGAAGGGCAACACCACCCCGCCTCCTCTTATGTTTCCTCTCCCCCTTCCTCTTCCTCGACCGATCGCCATGACTTGCTGCTGAGGGGAGGAGAGGCGGCCTTGTCTCCACCCCGGAGGGTTGAACCTCCCTTGACCCCATGGAAATTCCTCGTCCATGATATCCTCTTCCTTGACCTTGCCCCGGTCCTTCATGGGGTCTCCAGGTTAGCCGGTTGTTGGGCTCTTAGTACCCCTGCCTTACTGCTTCCCCTAGAACCCCTGACCTCTGGGTTCGTCTCTCCTTCTCACCTTCTGCTGTCTGCCTCCTCCCTGCTCCTTCGTCACCCAACCTAGCCAACTTCCTGTCAAACGTTAGGTTTGACGCCTCCCCCTCAATCTCCTCTGCCCTCTCTATCAGCTCTTCAAAGGACAGTGTGGGCACTCTCTTCAGCTATATTCTGAAGAACCCTTCGTGGAGCCCAAGGATGAAGACAAGAATCAGAGTGTGCACCGACACTTCCTGGACCATGAGTATCTCCTCGTGGAACCTGTCCATATAAATCCCCAACGTCTCCTCCGAACCCTGCTTGATTGCGAACAAGAACTCTGTCCCCATCTTCCTCTTTTTGGACGTCGAGAACTTCAGAAGGAAGCACCGTCGTTGATCTTCAAAGCAGATCGAGCTCGAGGTAAGCTGGTGAAACCAGTCTCGAGCCTTCTCCTTGAGGGTGATGGCGAAGAGTCGGCACTTGAAAGCGTCTGACATTTGCCTGATGGAGACTGCATCCTCGAACCACTGGATATGCTGCACCGGGTCATCCCTGCTTGTGTAATAAGACATCTCCGGTTCTCGAAACCCTTCTGGAACCGGGGCAGAGATGTTAAGCTCGCAAAAGAGACTCCCCTCCCCCATTCGGCGAGTGGTATGGTCTCGCGGAGTCAGCTCACACACCTCAGCACTTGCCGGTCTAGGGAACAGCTGCCGTCCAGGTAGATCGCCCACTCCCTTCTGTCATTGCTTCCTTCCGGGTCGCTGACCGGGTGCGTTCTCGCCTAATATCTGGGATGCGACCACCGGGACCGCGGGTGTCTCAAACTCGCTTCTGGCGGCAAATGCGAGATGCAAGGTCTGTAGGACCTCACGCTTGAAGTCCTCAAACATCTTCATCGTCATCCCACTCGCGAGTGGTGGCGAGTGGCCTGGGTCGGATCTTTCCTCTTCACCTCCGGCCATGAAGCTCAGCTTGAGATTTTCTTGTATATGTTACGATCCACGCTCACCGCACCAAAAAATGTTGAAACCGTCAACCGGTCTCTAGAAGAGTTCAGACCGACAGGGGGTTGTAGCCTACACCCACTTCTCCATTACCGACACACCTGACTAATGGTGAAGAAAGACAAATAGACCCAAAGTTGCAGCGATGAGGTCTCTCCACACACCGAAAGATCTTAGAGAGCTTCCCCTCCCAACCAATGCTGAACTGGGCACCTTTGGAGGGCACTAGAAGCCAACCAAAACTAATCAGAGGACGAGAAAGCATAAAGAGCGCATCTCCTCCAAGGGTGCCCTTAAAGGTCTATTTATAGATTCTCTAGTCTGGTATGCAAATAACGTCATTCCGCCTTTTGGTTTTACTAAACGCACCCCAAACTGGTCTGCTAACAGTCAAACTCCGTTGTTCTGAGTGGCTATTGACAGTCCCTCGAGGGTATCTAGGTAATTTCACCTCCAGATCCCCTTGGGCGAGTGGTCCGTGAAGGCACCACTCACTAGACTTCCCGCACACCGGATTCTCTAGATCCTACTGGGTGAGTGGTCCGTGAAGGCACCACTCGCCGGATCCTTGGTCCTCTGGGCGAGTGGAGTTCCGCCCCCCTCACTCGCCTGACTTCCCGCGCATCCTCACGCCTAAGAGGGTGAGTGCTTAATGAATGAGGATTCACTCGCCCCGAAGCTCACTTGCCTCTCCTGACCTGGGTGAATCCCCCCTAATACTCAGGGCGAATGCTGACCTGTCCCCCTTGTTCACCCTTTTAATTGCCTGGGGCTTGGGGGACCCACTCGACGAATACGAGGTTGTACAATCAATATAAATATTTTAATTTTAATCTCTCCAATTTAACGAAACACGCGGTTTTTTAATATATAGGACAACCGTAAATTACACACAGGGGAGCTTAGACAAGATTGATGGTTACCGTAACTAGAACTAATTAGGGTATGTTTGTTTCGGCGATGGGAGTTGGAGAGATGAGAATGAGATCATTGACAATGTAACGATGAAAATGGAGGGGATGACCACGGTCTAAGAAAAGTCAAAAATGGAGTTTTGGAGTGCTGGCGGTGGGAATTGGAGAGTTACCAAACAATTTTTGTAGTGTTGAAGTTTTCCCCTAATAAAAATGGCGCTTATATTTGCAGGCCCATAATAGCTAGTTGCAGGCTTGCAGCCCCTAAAACATTAAATGCTTATTAAAATTAAGAAATAAAATCCCTCTAATTGCCACCCCCTCATTTCATACCCGAGTCCTTCTCCCCTCTCTGCCCTAACCCGCGATCACACCAGTTTCGCTCTGTCGACGCCGACGCTGTCGCCCCGACGCCGTCATCCATACGCCGCCGGAGCTCCATACGCTGCCGGAGCTCCATACGCCGCCGGAGCTCCATACGCTGCCGGAGCTCCATACGCCGCCGGAGCTCCATACGCCTCCGAAAATCCTCCGTACTCCTTGCTGCCGGACCTCCAAACCCCGCCTCTTATTTCGAAGACTGGATCTCTACATTCCTAGATTAGCCATGCAATCTGAGGGAGCTTCACAAAAAATACAACGTTACTATTTTGTAAGATTTTCACTACATTTTAAATTTGAATAAATTCAATATTAAAGTTCAAAAATTTATTATTTATTATTTTGTGCATGTTTTTGTTCATTTTGGGTGAAGCTGAATAATAAGTACATTCATCATTTTGGGAATATGTTATCACGATCATTTTGGAAATATATTGTCATGATCATTTTGAGAATATGTCGTCACGATCATTTTGAGAATATGTTGTCACGATCACAATGCTGAAATATGATTTTATTTCGCTGCAATATGACTATTATTATCCTCTAAATTTGATTATCAATATAGGAAAAGAATATAATTTTATAAATTTTTGTCAAGAAACTGCAAATAGCAATTGAGAGATTGCAAATATTAAAGGACTACAAATAGTTATTTGAGGCATGCAAATATAAACGCCCAATAAAAATGAAGCAAAAAACGTCCAAACAAACATTCAAAATCTAGGCAATGTAAATTGACTCCAGTCCTAACTCATGTGGATTTGCTGTTGAGTCCTCCCCAAATCGAAAAAATCGAACGCACACGATTGAAGTCAGTCCAGCCAGTCACCTAGAAAACCATTGACCGTCGATTCCCGGTAATCTGCCGTTGGGATTCAAATTTATGAAGCGGCTAGCGACTACGGGTTCCTTCGTACCAACCGATGAAGTGATCCTGCCCGTAACAACAGGTCAGCCGCTCTCTTCCGTCCGATCTATGAAAAGCCGCACGAGTTTTAAAGACCGCCGTTTTAGGAGCTCCAGACCGCCGTTTTCGGGTTAGCCCCCTTTGAACGTGAAATACTGAAATGGGAGAGAGAGAGAGAGAGAGAGAGAGAGAGAGGAGAGTAATAAATCTAATCGAAACCTCACGTCTCCTCCCTCTCTCCGATTTTAAAAAAACTTCTCCTGCCGAGCAATGACAGATTCTCAGATCGCCCAGCTCTCACTGGTCTGGAAGGTGAGTCCTTTCGTGTTCTGCGATCTTGATATCTTGGCCGACAAGGGGATTAGGGTTGCTTGGATTTGAATTGAGTTTGTAACGCCGATTACTCTTAATTGTTTCTCTGAGCTCACCATGTCCTAAATCATCGGCTTCTTTGATTTCCCTTCTCTTGCTCTGTTTCTTGATTAGGATTCGATGTTTGGATTCTTGGAGTAATCCTCTATTTCTGACGAGGCCCTTTCTATATGATGCCCCCGAAGCACAAACGTGCGGAGATCTGGTCGACATTTTGTCCTCGCAGATCAGAGATTAATGGGAGGTGTCAAGAGAAAGGGTGCTGGAAGAGTTGAAGCTGACCCTCCTGGCGACGTCCAAGATGCCAGAGTTGGGAGTTCTAATTCATCCATCCCGGATGGAACTGGAGAAGCTTCGAGTTCTACCTCTCTACTTGAGGGGAGTGATTGTGACTTTCTTAGGCAGCAACAGGCCCTGCATGGGTATTATAATCGTAATTCTCTTTCATTATCTCCATGGAGTTTACTAAAGCTGATATTATAATCTGTGTAGGAGGATAACTGGACCAAAAAGGAGATCAACTAAAGGACAGTGGACTCCTGAAGAGGTAATTTGCTGAAAAATGAACTCTTCCATTTAGGATAATTTCATCCCATTTTTATTTCAGGAGGGGGCGAAATAATGACTGGATATCTACTAGTTTCAGCTTAATATTTCATGTTATAGATGTCTGATTTGTGGGACTGGCTTCCTATTAATATTGGAAACTGAATCCTGTATGCTTGATGTGAAGGGGAGATTTTTCCTATCTTCAGATTTTATTTTATAATTCCCAGCCTTCATGAATGGATCATGTGAAATCCGAGGTTTGAGTTTTATTTTTTCCATACTGTGCGTTAATTAAGAAAAATATAAACTTTAATCAAGAGTTCTTATTATTGAACTTTTCATACTTCAACTATTTGCATAACCGTAATAAATAAAATATCTTATAGAGCTTGGCTCCGTTTGGCACAGCTTTTTTACTTTGGCGAGTTTGGACAAAAATGTCACCGCCATAGAATGCATGTTTGCCATGACAATGGTTATGGCCGCCATCAAAAAAGAAAACTAGTTTTGAACATAAAAGTGGATGAAGTTCCTTAGGTGAGGTCGTGCGTTTGAACGACGGTTCATAACCACCTTGTTTTGTGAACGCAACCGCCGTGCCAAACGGAGCCGAGATAAGATATTTGTTTCGGTCCTAATGATATGATTTGATCAATTTTCCTATCTATACATGATGATCGGAGCTGAAATGTCTAAGCAAAAAATGTTAATGCACAATTCAGAGCATCACACGCTATGCTAGTCATGCACAAGTCAAATTAAATGGATGATCTAGATTTGATGGGAGAAGCTTTAAGATCTTATTGATATAATTGAAGCCTAAGTATATGTGTATATACTTTTTATATAATATAATTGTTAATAACTTAGCTGGTTTAAATTATAATTACATCAATGTGGTTTCACATACTCTGTGCCTGATTTCTT